>JAEHOD010000124.1:10000-156834 GCA_016834595.1 Chlamydomonas schloesseri | reverse complement strand
CTTGTTAGCGAGAGCGGGGGAACAGCCGTGGACGGGACGGGAAGGGGCTGCGGGTGCATGTGGCTTGACGCCGCGGTTGCTGCTGAGGCACCAGCCTTGGTATCGAGCGCGGGGGAACAGCCTTGGACAGGACGGGAAAGGGGCTGCGGGTGCATGTGGCTTGACGCCGCGGTTGCTGCTGAGACACCAGCCTTGGTAGCGCGGGGGAGAATAGCCATGGACGGGACGGGAAAGGGGCTGCGGGTGCATGTGGCTTGACGCCGCGGTTGCTGCTGAGACACCAGCCTTGGTAGCGAGCGCGGGGGAACAGCCATGGACGGGACGGAAAAGGGGCTGCGGGTGCATGTGGCTTGACGCCGCGGTTGCTGCTGAGACACCAGCCTTGGTAGCGAGAGCGGGGGAACAGCCGTGGACGGGACGGGAAAGGGGCTGCGGGTGCATGTGGCTTGACGCCGCGGTTGCTGCTGAGGCACCAGCCTTGGTAGGGAGCGCGGGAGAATAGCCGTGGACAGGACGGAGAAGGGGCTGCGGGTGCATGTGGCTTGACGCCGCGGTTGCTGCTGAGACACCAGCCTTGGTAGCGCGGGGGAGAATGGCCATGGACGGGACGGGAAAGGGGCTGCGGGTGCATGTGGCTTGACGCCGCGGTTGCTGCTGAGACACCAGCCTTGGTAGCGAGCGCGGGGGAACAGCCGTGGACGGGACGGGAAAGGGGCTGCGGGTGCATGTGGCTTGACGCCGCGGTTGTTGCTGAGACACCAGCCTTGGTAGCGAGCGCGGGAGAATAGCCGTGGACAGGACGGAGAAGGGGCTGCGGGTGCATGTGGCTTGACGCCGCGGTTGCTGCTGAGGCACCAGCCTTGGTAGCGAGCGCGGGGGAGAATAGCCATGGACGGGACGGAGAAGGGGCTGCGGGTGCATGTGGCTTGACGCCGCGGTTGCTGCTGAGACACCAGCCTTGGTAGCGATCGCGGGGGAACAGCCGTGGACGGGACGGGAAAGGGGCTGCGGGTGCATGTGGCTTGACGCCGCGGTTGCTGCTGAGACACCAGCCTTGGTAGGGAGCGCGGGGGAATAGCCGTGGACGGGACGGGAAAGGGGCTGCGGGTGCATGTGGCTTGACGCCGCGGTTGTTGCTGAGACACCGGCCTTGGTAGCGAGCGCGGGAGAATAGCCGTGGACAGGACGGAGAAGGGGCTGCGGGTGCATGTGGCTTGACGCCGCGGTTGCTGCTGAGGCACCAGCCTTGGTAGCGAGCGCGGGGGAGAATAGCCATGGACGGGACGGAAAAGGGGCTGCGGGTGCATGTGGCTTGACGCCGCGGTTGCTGCTGAGACACCAGCCTTGGTAGGGAGCGCGGGGGAACAGCCGTGGTCGGGACGGGAAAGGGGCTGCGGGTGCATGTGGCTTGACGCTGCGGTTGCTGCTGAGGCACCAGCCTTGGTAGCGAGCGCGGGGGAACAGCCGTGGACGGGACAGGTGAGGGGCTGCGGGTGCATGTGGCTTGACGCCGCGGTTGCTGCTGAGACACCAGCCTTGGTAGCGAGCGCGGGGGAACAGCCTTGGACAGGACGGGAAAGGGGCTGCGGGTGCATGTGGCTTGACGCCGCGGTTGCTGCTGAGACACCAGCCTTGGTAGCGCGGGGGAGAATAGCCATGGACGGGACGGAAAAGGGGCTGCGGGTGCATGTGGCTTGACGACGCGGTTGCTGCTGAGACACCAGCCTTGGTAGGGAGCGCGGGAGAACAGCCGTGGACGGGACGGGAAAGGGGCTGCGGGTGCATGTGGCTTGACGCCGCGGTTGTTGCTGAGGCACCAGCCTTGGTAGCGCGGGGGAGAATAGCCATGGACGGGACGGGAAAGGGGCTGCGGGTGCATGTGGCTTGACGCCGCGGTTGCTGCTGAGACACCAGCCTTGGTAGGGAGCGCGGGGGAACAGCCGTGGTCGGGACGGGAAAGGGGCTGCGGGTGCATGTGGCTTGACGCCGCGGTTGTTGCTGAGACACCAGCCTTGGTAGGGAGCGCGGGAGAATAGCCGTGGACGGGACGGGAAAGGGGCTGCGGGTGCATGTGGCTTGACGCCGCGGTTGCTGCTGAGACACCAGCCTTGGTAGCGCGGGGGAACAGCCGTGGACGGGACGGGAAAGGGGCTGCGGCACTATAAGGACGGGTTTGTGCGTTAGGGCGTGCGTTAGCGTGCGAAAAGCAGGGCCTGTACGCATGCGGGAAGCATGAAAAGCACGTGCGGGAAGCATGCTCCGCATGCATCATACGCATGCGTCACGCACAATCACTTGCGTTGCTAACGCAAATGCTCCAACACCCTCATGTCCCCGTGCTCAACTCTGGCTGGCACGCATGCGTTTCATGCGTACCGCAACGCACAGTAAAGCATGCGAATCGCACAAATGCCGGTTGCGTTAAGCAAAAAGCAAGGTCCAAAGCATGCTGTTCGCATTGCGTTACCTAACGCAAGCCACTGCCCGGCGTCGAATACGCACCCCCGAACGCAGGCCCGAACGCAGGCACGGACGCATGAATGGACGCATTCCAGGTCTGTTACAACGGATTGCGCTTGGTGCGCATGCAATTGTCTCATTGTCTCATGTCGACTGCCTAATCCAATCACACATCCCTTGCATGGCTCATTCTAATGTGCGCGCAGGCGCCAAGCGTCCCGTCCCCAAGTAGTGTGCGTGCACCCAACATGCTGCGTTGGGACCTGTGCTTGACTCCCTAACGCCTGCGTTGCCTGCCTCAGGTATTGCATTCACACATGCGCTGCTAGCTTGATTGCAATCTGCCGAATGAGGTCCAGCCAGCCAATCCTGCGGACGGCAGGGCCAGGGGACACGCCACGGTAAGAGGGCTAGAGACAGGAGGAGAGCCATCAAGACAGACACGCAGCATTCCCCGCAGCAACTCACTATTACTTGTCATCATCGTCGTCGTCATCGCTCGTGCTGCTGTCAGACGTGACCTCCTCCACTGACGCCGGCTCCACCTGGGGGCATACACACAAAGATTGCTTTGCAAAAGTAACCGGCGTAGCACGCACACCAAAGCACGGGCTATGGCAAGGCACAGGCATGCGTGGCAACCACAAAGGCACCTATGGCTACCTCGAGAAGTACACTTGCCTTCTGGCGCTTGGAAGTGCAGCCCTTGCGTTTGGCGCCCTTGCCCTTGCTGTCGCCCTTGCCACCCCTTGCGCGCTTTCTGGTCCTGCATTGTGACAGCAAGAAAAGGAGCATTAGAGAGACGAAAGAATGACGCTACCCAGCCTGTCACTTTCCCGGTCGGTATGCCTACCTTGCCGTTCTGGTCCCGTCCCTTCTTTATTGCAGCGGTTGCCTTCTTCTGCATGCACACACAAGGAATGTGGTAGGACATGAGACAGAACAAGCATAAGCATTTCGCATTCGCAGGTGCCGCTGCAGGACATGTTGCTTACCCTCTCGTCCTGCAGCGACAGCGCACCCTGCAGCATCCCCTCACTCTCAGCCCCTGCTCCGCTGCCACTCGCCTCCGCCCCGTTGCCGCTGGCCTGGGCACCGACAGCTGCGGCGCCCTGCTGTGCCGCTGCGGCAACCAAGTCGCCTGGCGGCGGCCACTGGCGAGCAGCTGGGCGATTAGGGCCTGCGGAGCAAGGCATACATGACGCGGGAAACCATTAGCAAGCGGGGTGTAGACAGGAGGCCACTTAGATAAATCTAGGGCACGGACGGGACTGACCCTGCTTACCACCTGCGACACGGCGTGACCCGAGCGCCAGGCACGCTAGCGCTGGGAGCGCGAGCGCTGGGAAAACTGGGAGCTCGACGCGCTGCTGCTAGACAGTATCTCCACGTTTAGCCTGGTGGCCAACGGCCTCCGCTATAACTAAGCTGAGCTGTAACCGGACCGAGGTGCCGAACCAGGCTGAGAGGGGGCCAGGGTTTCGACGCTGACAAATGGCACTTACACTGCAGAGGAGCCCACACACACGCGCAGAGCGAGCGCGAGCCACACGGGGCAAGAACCAGCCACAACAGCCACGACCCAGCACGCGCGAGCAGCGCGCGAGGGAACAAACCGCAGCAACGGCTGACCACAGAACACGAGGCCACAGCGCGCGCCCAGACGAGGCGCCGCAACACGCAAGACAACCCCCCAACGGCCCCCCGTGGCCTCGACTCGGATTCCCGATAGCAAAAAGAAGAACAGGCACCAGGCAAAACGAGCGGCAGGGAAAAACGGGAACCGAGCACAAGGAAAAAACCTGCCGCAGCCTGGGCGCCGCACCAGAAACGAACCCCCCAAACCCTCCTCCGGCCCAGGGAATCACGGCGGGGAGCATACGCCCGTCCACCGCCCCGTCCGGCTCAGACCACACCAAGCCCAACCCAACCCGCTCCACAAAGCCGCCAGAAGCACCGCCACGAAGACGCCGCGCGCAGCACCGAGCAGCCTGAGGGAGGGGCGAGCCGAGAGGCTCGGAATGGGTGGGGAATCAGTGCAGAGTCTTGGAAGGCTTGAGAAGACCGCTCAATAAGCGGTGTGAGCTACTCTAAACAGAGAGGCAGAATGCCGAACTGTGAAGAGGAGCGAGCTTAAGACCGCTACGGCCGTTCTACGGCCCCCATGCTAAACCCTGCTCAGCCCCGGTGGTCGCTCCGCTTCGCTTCGCTCCCCCCGGAGCTAAGCATATGCTTTAGCGCTGAGCTCCATGCGCATCTGCGCAGCGTACGCTTCGCTGTGCTGCCGGACGCCATCACTGGTCCTGGGGCCGTGGAAGTCCTTTCTTAGCCTTCAACAGCATCTCCTCAATGTCAGCCGGCGGCGAGCCTGCAGGGAGACAACGCGATCAAAAAAGTCAACGCGCGGTTCGCCCCCCTCCCCCTTCGCCACCCCCCCCGGCGCCATAATCCTTCTTCTTTCCTCATACTGCTGTAGTTCTGATGTGCATTGCAAGGCAGGCCTTCCTAACCTTGCGCTGTGACGGCCTCCAGCGAGCGCAGCCTTGACTTGGCCTGTTCATACATCTTGAGCGCGCAGTTCTCGTCGTTGGTGATTCTATCAACATTGTAACAATTAAGGAGTTGACAAGTTTGAGTTGAGAGACGAGGACAGTCAAGCGGATTTGGTCAGCAGTGCGAGCAATCAGACCCCGCAGCGAAAGTACCCATGCCCAATATTACAGTACTTCCACTAACAACATACTTGTTCAGCGTCACCATAACGGGAAAGGGGCTGCGGGTGCATATGGCTTGATGCCGCGGTTGCTGCTAAGGCACCAGCCCGGGGGAACATCCGTGGACGGGACGGGAAAGGGGCTGCGGGTGCATGTGGCTTGACGCCGCGGTTGCTGCTGAGACACCGGCCTTGGTAGCGAGCGCGGGGGAGAATAGCCATGGACGGGACGGAGAAGGGGCTGCGGGTGCATGTGGCTTGACGCCGCGGTTGCTGCTAAGGCACCAGCCTTGGTAGCGCGGGGGAACAGCCGTGGACGGGACGGGAAAGGGGCTGCGGGTGCATGTGGCTTGACGCCGCGGTTGCTGCTGAGGCACCGGCCTTGGTAATGAGGGGGAACAGCCGTGGACGGGACGGGAAAGGGGCTGCGGGTGCATGTGGCTTGACGCCGCGATTGCTGCTGAGGCAACGGCCTTGGTAACGCGGGGGAACAGCCGTGGACGGGGACGGGAAAGGGGCTGCGGGTGCATGTGGCTTGACGCCGCGGTTTGCTGCTGAGGCACCAGCCTTGGTAACGAGGGGGAACAGCCGTGGACGGGACGGGAAAGGGGCTGCGGGTGCATGTGGCTTGACGCCGCGGTTGCTGCTGAGGCACCGGCCTTGGTAGCGCGGGGGGAACAGCCGTGGACGGGACGGGAAAAGGGCTGCGGGTGCATGTGGCTTGACGCCGCGGTTGCTGCTGAGGCACCGGCCTTGGTAGCGCGGGGGAACAGCCGTGGACGGGACGGGAAAAGGGCTGCGGGTGCATGTGGCTTGACGCCGCGGTTGCTGCTGAGGCACCGGCCTTGGTAACGAGGGGGAACAGCCGTGGACGGGACGGGAAAGGGGCTGCGGGTGCATGTGGCTTGACGCCGCGGTTGCTGCTGAGGCACCGGCCTTGGTAACGAGGGGGAACAGCCGTGGACGGGACGGGAAAGGGGCTGCGGGTGCATGTGGCTTGACGCCGCGATTGCTGCTGAGGCACCGGCCTTGGTAACGCGGGGGAACAGCCGTGGACGGGGACGGGAAAGGGGCTGCGGGTGCATGTGGCTTGACGCCGCGGTTTGCTGCTGAGGCACCAGCCTTGGTAACGAGGGGGAACAGCCGTGGACGGGACGGGAAAGGGGCTGCGGGTGCATGTGGCTTGACGCCGCGGTTGCTGCTGGGGCACCGGCCTTGGTAGCGCGGGGGAACAGCCGTGGACGGGACGGGAAAAGGGCTGCGGGTGCATGTGGCTTGACGCCGCGATTGCTGCTGAGGCACCGGCCTTGGTAGCGCGGGGGAACAGCCGTGGACGGGACGGGAAAAGGGCTGCGGGTGCATGTGGCTTGACGCCGCGGTTTGCTGCTGAGGCACCAGCCTTGGTAACGAGGGGGAACAGCCGTGGACGGGACGGGAAAGGGGCTGCGGGTGCATGTGGCTTGACGCCGCGGTTGCTGCTGAGGCACCGGCCTTGGTAACGAGGGGGAACAGCCGTGGACGGGACGGGAAAGGGGCTGCGGGTGCATGTGGCTTGACGCCGCGATTGCTGCTGAGGCACCGGCCTTGGTAGCGCGGGGGAACAGCCGTGGACGGGACGGGAAAGGGGCTGCGGGTGCATGTGGCTTGACGCCGCGATTGCTGCTGAGGCACCGGCCTTGGTAACGCGGGGGAACAGCCGTGGACGGGGACGGGAAAGGGGCTGCGGGTGCATGTGGCTTGACGCCGCGGTTTGCTGCTGAGGCACCAGCCTTGGTAACGAGGGGGAACAGCCGTGGACGGGACGGGAAAGGGGCTGCGGGTGCATGTGGCTTGACGCCGCGGTTGCTGCTGAGGCACCGGCCTTGGTAGCGCGGGGGAACAGCCGTGGACGGGACGGGAAAAGGGCTGCGGGTGCATGTGGCTTGACGCCGCGATTGCTGCTGAGGCACCGGCCTTGGTAGCGCGGGGGAACAGCCGTGGACGGGACGGGAAAAGGGCTGCGGGTGCATGTGGCTTGACGCCGCGGTTTGCTGCTGAGGCACCAGCCTTGGTAACGAGGGGGAACAGCCGTGGACGGGACGGGAAAGGGGCTGCGGGTGCATGTGGCTTGACGCCGCGGTTGCTGCTGAGGCACCGGCCTTGGTAACGAGGGGGAACAGCCGTGGACGGGACGGGAAAGGGGCTGCGGGTGCATGTGGCTTGACGCCGCGATTGCTGCTGAGGCACCGGCCTTGGTAGCGCGGGGGAACAGCCGTGGACGGGACGGGAAAGGGGCTGCGGGTGCATGTGGCTTGACGCCGCGGTTGCTGCTGAGGCACCGGCCTTGGTAGCGCGGGGGAACAGCCGTGGACGGGACGGGAAAGGGGCTGCGGGTGCATGTGGCTTGACGCCGCGGTTGCTGCTGAGGCACCAGCCTTGGTAACGAGGGGGAACAGCCGTGGACGGGACGGGAAAGGGGCTGCGGGTGCATGTGGCTTGACGCCGCGGTTGCTGCTGAGGCACCAGCCTTGGTAGCGCGGGGGAACAGCCGTGGACGGGACGGGAAAGGGGCTGCGGGTGCATGTGGCTTGACGCCGCGGTTGCTGCTGAGGCACCGGCCTTGGTAGCGCGGGGGAACAGCCGTGGACGGGACGGGAAAAGGGCTGCGGGTGCATGTGGCTTGACGCCGCGGTTGCTGCTGAGGCACCGGCCTTGGTAGCGCGGGGGAACAGCCGTGGACGGGACGGGAAAAGGGCTGCGGGTGCATGTGGCTTGACGCCGCGGTTTGCTGCTGAGGCACCAGCCTTGGTAACGAGGGGGAACAGCCGTGGACGGGACGGGAAAGGGGCTGCGGGTGCATGTGGCTTGACGCCGCGGTTGCTGCTGAGGCACCGGCCTTGGTAACGAGGGGGAACAGCCGTGGACGGGACGGGAAAGGGGCTGCGGGTGCATGTGGCTTGACGCCGCGATTGCTGCTGAGGCACCGGCCTTGGTAGCGCGGGGGAACAGCCGTGGACGGGACGGGAAAGGGGCTGCGGGTGCATGTGGCTTGACGCCGCGGTTGCTGCTGAGGCACCGGCCTTGGTAGCGCGGGGGAACAGCCGTGGACGGGACGGGAAAGGGGCTGCGGGTGCATGTGGCTTGACGCCGCGGTTGCTGCTGAGGCACCAGCCTTGATAGCGCGGGGGAACAGCCGTGGACGGGACGGGAAAGGGGCTGCGGGTGCATGTGGCTTGACGCCGCGGTTGCTGCTGAGGCACCAGCCTTGGTAGCGCGGGGGAACAGCCGTGGACGGGACGGGAAAAGGGCTGCGGGTGCATGTGGCTTGACGCCGCGGTTGCTGCTGAGGCACCGGCCTTGGTAGCGCGGGGGAACAGCCGTGGACGGGACGGGAAAGGGGCTGCGGGTGCATGTGGCTTGACGCCGCGGTTGCTGCTGAGGCACCGGCCTTGGTAGCGCGGGGGAACAGCCGTGGACGGGACGGGAAAGGGGCTGCGGGTGCATGTGGCTTGACGCTGCGGTTTCACGATAAGCCGTGATGGCTCCCTAAATCTCTTGCATGGTTTGGTTTGCACACAACCAACCGGCAATATCACTTTCACCACTCTACAGTCTACACCCTGCAACACCCTGGGCCTTTTCATGCAGAGTCCAACAATCCATTACACGGCATCTTTCATGCAGAGTCCAACAGTCCATCACACGGCATCCGCGACGCAGTACTGTACTGCAGGAAGTAACTAGCTTTGCCGCCCGTCTTGCACGCACCATTTTGGTGTCAATGAAACTGACTGGCTTAGCGAGTTCACCCGCTGCATGGCTCTTGATGTCAGCTGCCGCCCAGCCGGCAGCACGGCCATTGCAGGCCTTGAGCTGCGACCAGGGCACCTGGCGCACGCCATCACTGCCGAGGAATTCCTCCAGCGGTGGCTTCAAGCCCAGCCTGTCCTTCACGCGCCGTGCCAGCCCTGAGGGTGTGGTGAAGCCAGCAAGGCCCTGGGGGGGGTGGTCGGTGGAGGGGGCACTCGGGAACATCAGCATGCACCCTTCCGGGCCATGTGAGGCCAGGGCACGGGATGGGCTGAGCCGCAATCCGGGCTGCGCTCTAATCACACGAGGTCACACAATGTGCATTTGCATGCCTGGGCCTACCAGCCCCAGCCACACAACCCAGGGCCCTGTGGGGCCCCTGCCCACACAGCACGAGCAGCATGCTCGCCCTTTGCGGCATGAGCTTGCCCTCAACGGGTGTGATGGTGCACGGAAACGGAGAGAATCCCCCGCCATCGCTCGCAGTTACTTACGGATACCTACCAAATACAGCTTGGACGGTGCCGTGTAGCCCCGGTGGTCATACTTACCCGCAGATAATAGCCTGGAACCCGTCGGGCGTTCGTGAAGCGAACCGACCCCGGCATGCACCCATATGCTTGTGACATGCGCCTAAAAACGTTTACCCGGCAAGCCTAATTCCCTGCTTCCCGCCCACTGTCCGTAGTGTCACCTACGGGCGGCAGAGGAAGCATAGGCAAAGGGCGGCAGCTTGAAAGTGTCACGGGCATAGCAAAGAAAAAGAGGCGGCAATGCGAACGGCGTGCAGCAAGCAACCTAAGAGACATGCAGCCCGCCCAATCCCATCCCAGGACTCTGCTCTCCTCCCTAGTGGCGAGGCAAGGCAAGTGGCGCGCTTAAGACAACTCAACGGGTGTGAGTGGGCCTGGCCGTGTCACGGTTGACACCACCAATCGCCCGGCGCCCGCGCAAGGGCCGGTGCTGAGGGACCCGCAGCACCCGACATGCAGCTTGAGGCCCCAATGCCGCCGCACTCGCTCGTCAAGCCCAGCTCCTCGGGGTTCTGCGCTTCCAGGGCCAGCATGGTTGGAGCTGGGTGTCATGAATTCATGTGGTAGGTCTTGGAAAGGTTGATGCCATCGAGGCGGCCACAACAAGGCAACTGGAACAGGGCGCACACACCCACGAGCAAGTGTGATGCCACCCTCCAGTCGCACACGGGCACCACGCAAGTGGAATGACCCATGCCCCCACCTTGACGCTGACGGTCATGGACATGGCGCCATGGTGGCCCTTTTCCAGCAGGTCCACAACACCGTGGGTATCGGTGGACTCCGGCATGGGCAGGTGGATGTACATCATGCTCGTTTGCTCGCTGCTCTCCAGCCGCACCCCACCCCCAGGCTCGTCATCCGACCTGGCCAGCTCTGAGAGCTCGGCCATGATGCTGCGGCATGGATGGGGGTGCCAGGGATGGGGGGATGATCGGGCCACGGGCAGGCCAGCACCAAGGCAGGTGGCAGCAGCGGGGCGCATGCATGCGCCCCCGCACCAGCCCGCCCAGCATGGCCCCCACTGGGCCCTTCTTGCCCTTCTCCCACACCACCAGCCGGAAGCGCTTCGCCCCGCCAACCCCCTCGAGCAGGTGGGCTGGGAAGGCCTCATCATGCGCGGGTGAGCGCAGGACAAGCTTGTTCTCTCCCTCTGGGAGCCAGCGCCTGCATGTGCGCGGAGGGCGGGCCATTGTCACAAGGCTGCCACTCACCGCGGGCGCCGCCCCTCTTCCAGGGTGAGGGGTATGTACCCGCGCTCGCGCAGTGTCCTGGTGGTGGGGTCGACGGATTTGGCGATGACCGAGCCGGGGCCGAGGCCGTCGCTGACCGCGCCCGGTTGGCAACGGGTTCTTCATGCGATAGGGGCGCCCCAGGCCCAGGCCCAGCCCCTGATTCACCTCCCTCGCACAACGCACCCAGCGGGGCATCTCGGGCCGATAGCTGGCGCAGGGCTGTCAGCGGTGGGCTGTCCGCCATTTGGTATGCTTTCAACTATGTGTATTTACAGGGCCAGCCAGAATTATGTGCAAGCACAGGCCAGTTGCGTGCGCAAAGCCTAAGGCCAGAAGCTGACAGGCGATGATTAAATTCGCAACGCTTGCCATAGCCTCTACACCCGAATAAAAGACAGCGGAAGGAGGGTATAAATAAAACAGAACTGCTCACATGCCGAAAGGAGTTACGTTGCAAAATATCATTGTCCACATAGAAGTGAAGAACTGATAAATGCAGCTTTGCGTTGCAAGAGGCGCAAGTGCGGCGCCGTGCGTGTGCATGCGAGGCGCATGCGTGTATGGCACGCATGCCGGAAAGCACGCGCGCCCTCGCGGCCAGCTTGCGTCTTGCGTTCTGGGCACGCATGCGCCTAGGCTCACACGCATGCAAAACGCACAAAACGCATGCGAAACGCACAAACCCGTCCTTATAGTGCGGGTGCATGTGGCTTGACGCCGCGGTTGCTGCTGAGACACCAGCCTTGGTAGCGAGCGCGGGGGAACAGCCGTGGTCGGGACGGGAAAGGGGCTGCGGGTGCATGTGGCTTGACGCCACGGTTGTTGCTGAGACACCAGCCTTGGTAGCGAGCGCGGGGGAACAGCCGTGGACGGCACGGGAAAGGGGCTGCGGGTGCATGTTGCTTGACGCCGCGGTTGCTGCTGAGACAACAGCCTTGGTAGCGAGCGCGGGGGAACAGCCGTGGACGGGACGGGAAAGGGGCTGCGGGCGCATGTGGCTTGACGCCGCGGTTGTTGCTGAGACACCAGCCTTGGTAGCGAGCGCGGGGGAACAGCCGTGGACGGGACGGGAAAGGGGCTGCGGGTGCATGTGGCTTGACGCCGCGGTTGCTGCTGAGACACCAGCCTTGGTAGCGAGCGCGGGGGAACAGCCGTGGACGGGACGGGAAAGGGGCTGCGGGTGCATGTGGCTTGACGCCGCGGTTGCTGCTGAGACACCAGCCTTGGTAGCGCGGGGGAGAATAGCCATGGACGGGACGGAGAAGGGGCTGCGGGTGCATGTGGCTTGACGCCGCGGTTGTTGCTGAGACACCAGCCTTGGTAGGGAGCGCGGGAGAACAGCCGTGGACGGGACGGGAAAGGGGCTGCGGGTGCATGTGGCTTGACGCCGCGGTTGCTGCTGAGACACCAGCCTTGGTAGCGCGGGGGGAGAATAGCCATGGACGGGACGGGAAAGCGGCTGCGGGTGCATGTGGCTTGACGCCGCGGTTGCTGCTGAGACACCAGCCTTGGTAGCGAGCGCGGGGGAACAGCCGTGGACGGGACGGGAAAGGGGCTGCGGGTGCATGTGGCTTGACGCCGCGGTTGTTGCTGAGACACCAGCCTTGGTAGGGAGCGCGGGAGAACAGCCGTGGACGGGACGGGAAAGGGGCTGCGGGTGCATGTGGCTTGACGCCGCGGTTGCTGCTGAGACACCAGCCTTGGTAGCGCGGGGGAACAGCCGTGGACGGGACGGGAAAGGGGCTGCGGGTGCATGTGGCTTGACGCCGCGGTTGCTGCTGAGACACCAGCCTTGGTAGCGAGCGCGGGGGAACAGCCGTGGACGGCACGGGAAAGGGGCTGCGGGTGCATGTGGCTTGACGCCACGGTTGCTGCTGAGACACCAGCCTTGGTAGCGAGCGCGGGGGAACAGCCGTGGACGGCACGGGAAAGGGGCTGCGGGTGCATGTGGCTTGACGCCGCGGTTGTTGCTGAGACACCAGCCTTGGTAGCGAGCGCGGGGGAACAGCCGTGGACGGGACGGGAAAGGGGCTGCGGGTGCATGTGGCTTGACGCCGCGGTTGCTGCTGAGACACCAGCCTTGGTAGCGAGCGCGGGGGAACAGCCGTGGACGGGACGGGAAAGGGGCTGCGCAGAGAAGTATGTAACATGGCTAGCATCTGACTTGTGCTTGTTTGCCGGTGGCTTTGGCGCCGTGACGGTGAGGAAGCGTGCCCCAGCGGTGGCCATGCCCTGTCGGAGATGCTTGATGCTTCCGCAAACAGGACTCGCAACAGGACTCGCACCAAACCAATATAACTAGGGCCTAGTTGTACACTGGAAGGCGTGCACGTGGAGCTCATCGAGGCAGATGAAGTCTACAGGAGCCAGTAGATGAAGAAGTTTACATAATATGTATATACGTCTACACTGTATTGCGCGGCAGGCATCCACTACACCCGCACCGCAGTCCCACAGCCCCACACTACATCTCGACCACACACATGTACGGTCCTGCTGCACCACAGCAGCACATAGCCCACCAGCAGCATACCAACTTAGGACTGCCCCACTGCAGCCCATGGCAGAACCAACGGCAGTCTATACCCACAGCAGCCCCACAGCCCACACAGCCCACACACCCCCCACAGCCCCACAGCCCATACAGCCCACACAGCCCCATAACCCACACAGCCCCACAACCCACACAGCCCCACAGCCCCACACCCCAGCTACCCCAGCTGACACAGTCCACATAGCCCCATTGTGCCCCCAAAGCCCCACATAACGCCCAGCAACAGCGCATACACAGGCCCAAATCATACTACGCATAGTACACTATGTAGACGTATACACTGTTGGGTGGGTGCGTGGCTGGCTGGCTGGCTGGCTGGCTGGCTGGCTGGCTGGCTGGCTGGCTGGCTGGCTGGCTGGCTGGCTGGCTGGCTGGCTGGCTGGCTGGCTGGCTGGCTGGCTGGCTGGCTGGCTGGCTGGCTGGCTGGCTGGCTGGCTGGCTGGCTGGCTGGCTGGCTGGCTGGCTGGCTGGCTGGCTGGCTGGCTGGCTGGCTGGCTGGCTGGCTGGCTGGCTGGCTGGCTGGCTGGCTGGCTGGCTGGCTGGCTGGCTGGCTGGCTGGCTGGCTGGCTGGCTGGCTGGCTGGCTGGCTGGCTGGCTGGCTGGCTGGCTGGCTGGCTGGCTGGCTGGCTGGGTGGCTGGCTGGCTGGCTGGCTGGGTGGCTGGCTGGCTGGCTGGGCTGGCTGGCTGGCTGGCTGGCTGGCTGGCTGGCTGGCTGGCTGGCTGGCTGGCTGGCTGGCTGGCTGGCTGGCTGGCTGGCTGGCTGGCTGGCTGGCTGCGTGGGTGGGTGGTATGGGTGGGTGGGTGGGTGGGTGGGTGGGTGGGTGGGTGGGTGGGTGGGTGGGTGGCTGGCTGGCTGGCTGGCTGGCTGGGTGGGTCGGTGGGTGGGTGGGTGGGTGGGTGGGTGGTACACGTGTGGGCTATTGAGTGGCTCGCTGGGCGGCTGGCTGGGGGCCCGCAGTGCAGGACAGCTCTGGTGTGCATCGTGGTGGTGTTAGATACTCCTGTAGACTTGATCCAAATCTACAAGGGCCTGTATGTATACCAATGTTACCCAACTTATAATGTCTACATGTTCTTGCAAATCTCATCTAGTCTACATGGCTGTCTGATACCAAGCCTACGTGTTAAGTAGACTCTGTTTGACGCCACCCTAGCCGCCCTTTACCAATCACACGCCACCACACACAACCAACCTGAAACCCCCTAATCATTGTGCATAAACCCAGCTGCATGCATGTGCATAGCGTTCCTGCAGTGTGCACGCTGTCTACAGTTGCGCCTACAGTGATGACGTGTTGACTGAGTTTACAGATGCCAGTCTACAAAATGTCTACAGAATTAAGGTGTTGACTGAGTCTACAGGTGCCCGTCCATAAAAAGTCTACTGCAGTTGGGTGTTGACTGAGTCTACAGGTGCCCGTCACATATAGTCTGCAAACCTATCCACAACATAGTGTTGACACGATGTGCACGCTCATGTTTACAGCAAGGTCTGCACCACAAGTATGAGTCCATGTAAGCTACCTTAGCTAGTGCCACGCACTGCTGCTCATCTGCCTAATCTGCCCATCTGCAGATGGATCATCTGGTGTGTCAGTGTATGAGTACGTACGTGTGTCACAATGTGTGTCACTGTCCTAGGTGTGGCAGCCTGGTTTGCACTTGGCACGGTTACTAGGTCGGGGGGCGCTGGTTTGCCTTGCTTGATAGTAGGTGAGCTGCAACCAAGCACACCTACCACTATACACACAGATCCGGGCGCTAGTGCAGATAGTGTGCTGACGACATAGGAAATAGCGTTGGGATAGATGTGTCCAAGACCAACAAGCAATCATATGCCCAGTGCCATTCTGCTTAGATGGTTCATACTTTGCTTATGAACCTTAGGTGGGCTTATTAGGCTTATACTTTGTTTGTTTACCTGCACAACCCAACCCTGCTACTGACATTATGCTATGCGCATTTGACAGTGGCACACGCACTGGCATACCAAAGGTTTTTACTGACACTGATACCTCTTGACCACATCAAGTCAAACCATAATAATGCAACCCACCCCCCAGCCCCGAACCCACCCCCATCCAGTATCCCCAGCCCCAGACCCATCCCCAGTCCCAAACCCACCCCCACCACCAGTCACCCCCACCACCACCACCAGTCACCCCACCCCACCCCACCCCAACCCCAGTACCAATAGTCCCAAACCGACCTCCAGTCCCAACCCAACCCAACCCAACTAACCCAACCCACCCCCAGTCCCAAGCCCACCCCCAGTCCCAACCCAGCCCAACCCAACTAACCCAACCCACCCCCAGTCCCAAACCCACCCCCAGTCCCAAACCCACCCCCAGTCCCAACCCAACCTAACCCAACCCAACCCAACCCAACCCAACCCAACCCAACCCAACCCAACCCAGCCAACCCATGCCCTCCACAATCACAGGCACTGACACCCTGACAGTGACACGCTGCAGCTCAAAGACATAAAAACTGAGCTAGCTAGCCTTGGTAGCTTACTGTGTAGACGTTCGTAAACTGTGATGCAGACCAGGAAGCTGTGATGCAGACCTTGTAGGCTGTACTGCACATCGTGTCAACACTTTGTTGTGGATGGGTTAGCAGACTATATGTGACGGGCACCTGTAGACTCAGTCAACACCTAATTGCAGTAGACTTTTTATAGACGGCGGGTACCTGTAGACTCAATCAACACCTACCTGCAGTAGACGCTTTGTAGACTGTCTAGACTAGCTAGACGGGCACCTGTAGACTCAGTAAACTATACAGAGGCCTGTAGATTGTGCTGTATTGTATGGTGTAGATAAGTAAAGTCTACGGAAGCCAGTAGACATATTTTTATCCAATAAGTTTGTCTACGTACCTGGGTAGATTTTGCGCAAGTCTACAGGAGCCTGTCAATTTCTTACACACATACATGTGTGTGTGGGCGACCTTGTAGGCCCTTCCGTTTTCCATTACCTCTATGCTGTAGCCCTATGACTCCGCCACCTACCTATTATAAACCCTAAATACTCCCAGTGTCGTTATTGTACTGGGGCTGCATGTGCAGTCTGTGCGTGGCTGCGTGGCTAGCTAGCTGTCTTGCATGACTGGTTAGGTGTATTTAGTAGAACATTGGTTTACCAAGCTTGTAGACCAATGTAATGTTTACGTGGGCTACTATATATTTAACAGACTTCCAAGTACCACCAAAGAGCATAATTTCTGCCTGTGTAGCTGGCGTCCTGCGTGCCTTTCTGCCTACATGCCTATCCTCCAGCGTGGCTGCTTATCCGCATGGCTGCCTGAGTGGCTGCCTGCCTGCATGCCTGCCTGCATGCGTACCTGCCTGGGGGGGGGCGGCGGGGGCTGCTGGGGGCTGCGGGGGGGGGGGGGGCTGGGGGGCTGCGGGGGCTGCGGGGGCTGCGGGGGCTGCAGGGCTGCGAGGGCTGGGGGGCTGGGGGGCTGGGGGGCAGGGGGGCTGGGGGGCTGGGGGGCAGGGGGGCTGGGGGGCTGGGGGGCTGGGGGGCTGCGGGGCTGAAGGGTGGCCTGGGGCTGCGGGGGCTGGGGGAGCTGGGGGGCTGCGTGGCTGCGTGGCTGCGTGGCTGCGTGGCTGCGTGGCTGCGTGGCTGGTGGGCTGGTGGGCTGGTGGGCTGGTGGGCTGGTGGGCTGGTGGGCTGGTGGGCTGGTGGGCTGGTGGGCTGGTGGGCTGGTGGGCTGCGGGGCTTGGGGGCTGCGGGGCTGCGGCGCTGCGGGGCTGCGGGGCTGCAGGCTGGCCCGGGGCTGCGGGGGCGGGCTGCAGGGGCTGGGGGGCTGCAGGGGCCGTGGGGCTGCGGGCTGCGGGGGTGCCATGGCTGTCAGCGGCTGTCGACACTTGTGTAGACACATATACATAATATGTACACTTCGTCATCTACTGGCATCTGTAGACTTCACCTGCCTCACTTAGGTGGCACGGGCGCTGCTCGGAAGGGCCCCGTCATTGCCGTGACGGGTCGTTTTGGCCGGTATCACCAGTTGTTAATTCGTTGCTAACCCGTCTAATCGTTTTGCGCCGGAACCCGAAGTTATGGGGGCGTGCGCATAGAATGCGAATACAGCATAGACGAGTTTAGAAAGGAATCAGCACGGGTATCCCCCACAGCCCACTGTAGCCTGCGTGGCTGTGGTGTCCCCAGGCGCCCCCGCCATAGCACCAGGTGATCTTGACAATGAAAAAACAACGCGATATAGGCACGGGCAAGGGCAGGAAATGCTGCGCGAGAGAGGAGGCGCAAGAGCACCGTGGCCAGCAGAATGCCCCACCGGCTGCCGCGCCGCTCCCAAGCTGCTGCGCCGCGCCTCAGCCCCGCCTCCAACCCCCACCGCAGCCGCCGTCGAGAAGCAGAAGCAGCATCGGCATGGGCGGAGGCAGGGAACGCTGCGCGAGCGCGGCAAAACAAGAGCACTGCGACCCGGCGGAGCGAGGTTGCCCACGGGCCGCTGCACCGCCACCGGGGCGTGTGGAGCCGCTCCCAAGCTGCTGCGCCGCGCCTCAGCCCCGCCTCCAACCCCCACCGCAGCCATCGTCGACGATCAGAAGCAGCACCGGCATGGGCGGAGGCAGGGAACGCTGCGCGAGCGCGGAAAAACAAGAGCACCGCGACCCGGCGGAGCGAGGTTGCCCACGGGCCCCTGTGGGAAGATGACGGGTAAGCCCATTCCGGCCCCCGGTTGTGCTGGTTAGCGAATTGATACGTCCTAATGGCTGAAGGGACCCGGGTTCGAATCCGGATGAAGCCCAATTATGCACGGGCGTAAGATTGGTGAGAGACCGATCGATGATCCCACGAATGAAATAGGTCGTGGTGCAGGCAGAGTCCGAAGTTGGTGGTCGTAAAACAGGAGCGCCAGGCTCTGGCAAGTTGCGCTAACTGGCAGTGCTCCGCAGCTTTAATGCGGCGTTTCCCTAGCGGCGTAGGGTGATGGCATGGATCGGGTGGCTTTGGTGTGCTATGATGATGGTGGCTGTGATAGGGTGGGTGATGCTGCGTAGAGTTCGTCTGTCAGTGCTAGGGTTGCGCTCGCGGACAATTCTCCGTTAATCCAATGCTAGATCCTACGGATCAGTGTAACCTTTCTTTCTTTCTTTCTTTCTTTCTTTCTTTCTTTCTTTCTTTCTTTCTTTCTTTCTTTCTTTCTTTCTTTCTTTCTTTCTTTCTTTCTTTCTTTCTCGTTTTGGCCGGTTCCGGGGCGGACTCGGAGCAGCGCCCGAGCCTCCTTGATGCGCCGACAGATGTCAGACACAAACGAGAGCCAATATCGCGAAACGGCAATTTTCTTCGTGTTGGGTATGACCTATTCTGCGATTGCCGACTTCGCGGTCAAGGTGTTGGCTGCAGACCTAGCAGCTCCGAGGATTCCAAAGTAGTCTTATGTACAATCGCCCATGCTCCGGAGCCCAGTCTGAGGGGTCCGAACACCACTTTCGGCTGGATCCAGGCCACGTGGAGGGGGCCGACCGCGAGTTGCATACCCCCCTCCCCTGGTCTAACTTACATAAATGAATGACCGGAGCCCAGGTCTAGGGGGTCCAAACACCTTTTGGCCGGTCCCCATTGCAGGCCGGAGGGGGCGTGCCGCCCGAGTTGTGGCGTCAAAGGATGCACTCCGTGTATTCGCGTCTGACCCATCTTCGCTGCTGCATTAATAATGAGAGCAAAGACACCTGCTGAATGCTGTGCAGAAACCGAATCCAAAAGGCTCAAGATGCCGAGAGCCGAGACGTGTGCCGCGGTGCGCCCAGTTCCAAGGTCCCCTGACTGGTCTCACCTCCCCTGTGCCTCCCGTGCTCCACCATGGACTATCCGGCCTTCGCCGAGGAGCCCTAAAAGACTACGTAGCGTTCAACCGCTCTATCATGGCGCCGACACTCTAGTGGAGGCGCCTCCTAGCAGCTTCTCGCAGCTGCCAGGCCAGATCCTGGATCCCAAGAGGTGGCGAGCGCGCTAGGGCGACCTGTACATATCTGCTTTGAGCTGATGGCTGTGGCAATACAGGCCTCAACGACACAGGCATACCTCGAGTTTACACACGCAAACACACTTTCAAAAGGCCCGATTCCTGCAATCTCTCCGCCCGTCGCCAAGTCTCTCGCCCATTGTTAATTACTGTCCAGGGAGTAGCAATAAGAAAAGGGGGCTACGTGGCCCGGCCTCGTGGGTTAGGGCTCTCGCCCTCTTTCCGAGGCCTGACCTGGCAGGAATCACTAATCCTCCGCCAACTAACATCTAGGGCTGCCCCGCCGCGCCTATCATGCGCCGGGCAGCACTACCCCCCGGACTCCGCAGACGCCACGCTATCAGATACCTCCATAAAGCTCAGACCATGCGATGCCCTTTGTTGCTGTGAGGGGTGGGCGGGCGGGAAGCCAGAACAAATGCGCTAATCGTCTAGCCTGGCGATAAACTCCAACCCGATCAGAGTAAAAAATGCGATTGATCCACACAAAAACGTCTCTACATGCTGTACCAAAGTCTCACCACGACATGGGGTCCCGGCACGCATCCTGTCGCCGGCCCGGGATTGGTCTCTAAGCATCTTCAACCCTACTCGCCCCCTTCGGCCCTTGCTGCCACCGCCCAGCTTCAAAACTCATTTTACGCTCCGTCCGCAAGCTAGTACGTCGCCTAAAATTGCCCTTTGAGCTGATGGCTGTGGCAATACAGGCCTCAACGACACAGGCATACCTCGAGTTTACACACGCAAACACACTTTCAAAAGGCCCGATTCCTGCAATCTCTCCGCCCGTCGCCAAGTCTCTCGCCCATTGTTAATTACTGTCCAGGGAGTAGCAATAAGAAAAGGGGGCTACGTGGCCCGGCCTCGTGGGTTAGGGCTCTCGCCCTCTTTCCGAGGCCTGACCTGGCAGGAATCACTAATCCTCCGCCAACTAACATCTAGGGCTGCCCCGCCGCGCCTATCATGCGCCGGGCAGCACTACCCCCCACACCGTTCCATTGCACTCCCACTTCTGCCGCCAAATCACATGCGTTGTCCCAGCTTCAGCCGCTCCTCCTCCGACTTCCGAATGTACACGTGTACAGCGTCTGAGCGCCACCTGCCATGCAATTTAATATCTTCTATGGAAGCACCGGCCAGCGCGGCGGCCGTTGCGCCTCCCCGCCGCAGGCTGTGCGCCGAGAAGCTGGCCGCATCCGGCGCGCCTGACTTTCCCTCCCACATTGCCTGGAGCAGGCACCGCAGCCGCTGCGTGAACCAGTCCCTCCCCAGTGCCTTTTGTGGCCGCCCCACCGCTGTAAACAACGGGTCCTCCTCCGCCGCCCCTGCCGCGCGCCGCCACTGCATGTAGCGATACACGATCTTGCCGATCGGCATGCGGCTGTCTGTGAGCGCCGGCAGGTACACTGTCTCCCCCGCTGCTTGCTGATCTGTTTTGCTGCGCCGTATCGCCAGCGCCACCGAGCCCTCAGGCTTCCGCTGCTGCACGTCCCCCACCTGTAGCGCCGCCATCTCGCTGCGCCTAAGCATGCCAAAGAAACCAAGCGTCAGCCAGCACGCGTCCCGACTGCACGACTCCGCCCGCTGCAGGTCCTTCATGGACGCGTCCGCTAGCCAGCTCACCAGTTGGCGTAGCACCGTCATGGGGAGCGGCGGCCGCTGCCGCGCGCCGCCGCTTCCTCGCTTCAGGATTCGCAGCGCCCGCTTAGTTAGGGGGTGGCGGCTGATGAGGTCCTCGCGCTTCACGCCTTTTGACCGCTGCCAATCGGCCAGTGCGCTGACGTTGCCCTCCACCGTCTTGAATGCCAAGCCCCGCCGCCGGACGCAGTGCAGCAGGAACAGGCACACGACGTGCGGGTTCAAGTCGCCTCGCCAGCCCGGCGGCAAGGCTTCGTCCTCACCCAGTTCTAGCTCTGAGCTGCAGAAGGCCACGTACCGCCGCAGCCCCGTGCCGTAGACGCCCGCTGAGCTGTCCGCCACGTCGCAGCCCGCCAAGGCGACCCAGTCGGCGGCCAGCGCCCTGGCCGCCGCCCCGCCTCCGACCCCTGCCGCCGCCAGCACGCAGTTAGTGCAGCGAAACCAGCCGCCGGGGTAGGCCGTCTTCTTAGCTCCGATGCACCGCCGATGCGCCCCCTCCCCACAGCCCTCGCATCGCAGGTCCTGCCGGCAGCAGCGGGCAGCGCAGATCATGCACCACTCCGACGTTTCCGCCGCCGCCGCCAGCCCTGTAGATGCTCACGCGGTGGTGTCAGTGTACGCGCAGAACGATAAAGCTGTAAGGCGCCGGCCCTGCCTCTTCCCCCCAAGGCCACCGACACAGCCGCCGGCCCGCACTCAGCCTGCCCATTGGCTTGAACACTGTGCCCTGTCCGACCGGCCCCCGCACCCAGCGCTGGTACCACTGGTAATCCGGCTGGTAAGGCACCACTACGGTCGCCCTCGTGTTGCTGTTCAAGCGCGCTGCTGCTGCGATTGTCGCCAGCACCTCCCCCACCAGGGCTACCGGCGGGAACGCCCACAGCACCTTCCCCGCCAGCTGCTGCTGCTGCCCCAAGACTGACCGCTCCGGGCTGTAAAATTCCTGGCACCCCGGCTGCGCATTCAGGCCCAGAACGTCCGCGCAGCAGTCCACTGTGGGCTGGTATTTGCCGCCATGCCCACCCACCAAGCTGCGGAAGATCTTAGGTTTGAGCCGCAGGTTCTGGTCGCGCGCCTGCGCCAGCTGCCTGCTCAGCCGGTCTGCGCGCACGTTCTCCGCGCCGGCAATGTGCTCCGCTCGCACTTCAAACCCCGCGCTGATGGCGAGCTCCGCGAGCTGACGGCATAAGCTGCGGCCGTCACGCACTCGTGTCGAGCCGTGGTTGACTGCTGCCACTGCCTGGGTATTGTCGCACCGCACCAGCACCTTTCGGCCGCGCAGTTTTGGTGCCCACGTCTGCAGCGCCCGTACCACCGCCGTTAGCTCTAACCACGCGATGTGTGACTGCCGCTGCTGCTGCGTGAACACACCCTGCAGCTCGGCCTCCTCCCACGCGGCGCCGAAACCCGCCCCGCTGGCATCGGTGAACACGACGGCGCCGCTGTGAGCGTCCGCGAACTCCCCCCGCACCAGTTCCAGCTCCGCGACGGTGCACTGCCGGGCCCCGTCCCATACCGTAGACTCGGCACGCAGCACTGACAGCCACCACTGCAGGTCCTCGAGCGCCGCCGGCTCCAGCGTCACGACGCGTGGTGCCGGCTGCTGCAACGAGAATAGGGCGTCATAGACACTCTGCAGGAAAGTGTATCCCCATCGGCACGCGCGGGCGACAAACGTCAGCCGGCCTGCGACAGCTTCCAGGTCCGGCCGCGGCACTGGTCCGGCGGCGGCGGCCTGCAGCAGCGCTTGCAAGCTTTCTGCGTAACGCTGCCGCTTGTCTGGCGTGATGCGCATCTCCAGCCGCACTGTGTCGAACAGCATGCCCAGGAACTCTAGCTGCTGGCACGCCGTCTCCCGCCCTCTGTCCTTCTCCGCCTTCCACGTCAGCCCCAGCTCCGCCCCAATCGCGTCCATCACCTCAAAAGCGCCAACCACGTCTGCATGCTGCTGCCCCACGATCATAAAGTCGTCACAGTATGTGAAGATGCGGACGTGTAGACCGCGGCTGTCGCATTGGCGCTGGAAGATGGCTGTCGCTGCAGCGGTGAGTTCGCAGAAAATCGCTGGGCTCTGGCTGGCGCCAAAGGGGAGCGCCACGTACCGCTGCAGCTTGCCCGAGACGGGGGTGGCGGAACGCCATGTAGCGCCGTGCCGCCGGCGCCAGCACGCAATGGTGGAAACCGGATGCCAAGTCGCGCTTGCCAAGGTAGCCGCCGGCTGGCAAGTTCTCGAGCAGCGTTGCGAGATCAGGCAGCCGGCACGGCAGCTGCTGCATGCACGCGTTCACGCCAGAGGCGGTGGGGTCGATGATAGGGCGAATGTCGCTGCCCTTCGGCACAACATGTAGCGGGCTAATGACTGCCGCGAACTGCTCCACGGAGCCATGGACTGCGCGGTCGTACTGTTCTGTGATGCCCTGCTGCAGCATTTGATCGAAATGCGCACCCATCTGCTGCTGATGCTGCTGCACTGACGTGTGGTTGCGGACGCTGCGCGCCGCCGGCTCGGTATGAAACTGCCACATGATCTCATTGCGCGTCGCTGGGGTGTCGTATCCGTACGCGCGCCAAGCCGCTGTGCAAAGTTTGGTACCGTCGGCGTTGAACCAGGGCGCCGGTGCCGCTGGAGGAGTCCCTGCTGCGGTGCCGTCCAGCGCCCCTTTCGCTTGCTGTTCCGCCACCATGGCGACTGCACGCTGTACTATGCCAGCCGCGGCATCTGCGGCCGCGGCTAGCAGCCAGTCCTCCTCCACGGCTGCCTGCACCCATCCCTCCACCGCTCGCCCTCGCGCTTCTGCCTCCTGACCTGCAAGATGCGCAATAAACAGCAGCAGCAACCCACACCCAATCAGCGGCCCGCAGTTTCATCACCCGGATGCTTGGCCGGGGGGGTTTGATCACTCGGGAACCAGCCGAGGGCGTTTGATCACTCGGGCGCCAGCCGGGGGGGTTTGGTCACTCGGGCACCAGCCGAGGGCGTTTGATCACTCGGGCGCCAGCCGGGGGGGTTTGGTCACTCGGGAACCAGCCGAGGGCGTTTGGTCACTCGGGCGCCAGCCGGGGGGGTTTGGTCACTCGGGAACCAGCCGAGGGCATTTGGTCACTCGGCCGCCAGCCGAAAGTGTTTGGTCACCCGGGCACCAGCCGGTACAAACCCTGCAACCACATCTGCCTGCCCGCTCATTCCTTCCCGTGTTCATCTGCCCCCCCCGCACCCCAAAAACTCTCACCGTCTCGTCCCAAGGCTGCCGCCAAATCGGAGCCTGCCGCCGCAGCCCTAACGGGCTGCTGCTGCGCCACCGAGCGCGCCCGGCGGCGCCCGGCGACAAGCTCCGCCGCGCCCTAGGCCCGGCCCCCGCGCCCGCGGCCGTACATCTCCAGATACAGCTTGACCTTGGCCTCGCGCTCGGCGTCTGGCAACCGCTGCAGCGCCTCGCAGTCGCGCCATACGTGGCCGATTTCCTTGCAGTGCGCGCAAGCGCGCGTGTCTGCGGCCTGCCGCCGGGGCTGCGCCGCCACCTGTGCGGCGGCCGCAGCCGCCACGACCCGCTGCTGCTTGGGTGGCGGCGGCAGGGCTGCGTCCTCCACAGCGTCCTCGTCCGCCCCCACCCACGTCGCGCTGCGCTTCCGGTCGCGCGACACCTCATACTGCACCTGCCGCTGGAGAAGCCGCGCCTGGTCAACCAGGTGCAACTTGTCACGCTGGTTGCCCCGCTGCCACATGCGCATGAACACCTCGTGGCTCTTGGCCACCTTCCGCAGCCACGGCACCAGCTGCTGAAACGTCAGCAGCTCAGCGTATGCGGTAGCTGCGCGCGCCACCTTCTGCGTCAGGGCGCTACGCTCCTTGCTGCGCCGCGCTTGCCGCTCACGCTCTTGGTAGCGGTCGTGCAGCAGCTTCAGCTTCTCGATCTGCTCCTCCAGGTGGTCGTCAAACGCTGTCGGGGTCTTGCTGACTGTCCGCACGCCCGTGGCCTCAGCCAGCTCACGTAGGAGGGGCACGTCCTTGAAGAGCCGAATGGCGCTCCTCTCACCCACCAACGCGGCCATGAAGGCGTCCACCGTTGACCAGCTCGCTCCGGCTGACTGCGGCGACAGCACCGAAGCGCCCGCCGCCAGCAGTCCACCGTCCAGCCCCTTGCCTCGCCGCTTGCCCAGGTCCAGCGGGCCGTCAGGGGATTCCCACAGGTCGCTGTCGCTGCTGCTGTCGCTGCCGCTGTCGCTGCTGCTGTCGCTGCTGCTGTCGCTGCTGCTGTCGCTGCGCAGCGGCCGCCGGTGACGGCGGCTTGCCGCCACCTCCTTGCCACGCCGGTCCTTGGACCCCTTCTTCCGCTTCTGCTTCTTCTGCTCCTGATCGGACTCTTCTGGTTGCTTTCCCCGCTTCTGCTTCCTCTGCTTGCCCTGATACCGCTGCTGCCGGGGCTCCCGCTGCTTTGTCCCGCCCACGTCGCGGGGGCCCGGCGGAACGCGCACGCCGTCGTCACCCGCGTCTGCTTCACCGCCCTCGTCCTCTGAACCATCTTCCCCACCCAGCTGGCTGTCGTCCTCATTGCCACCCGAACCCTCGCCCGCATCCTCGCTGCCAGTCTCACCCGCATCGTCCTCGCTGTCGCCCAGCGCCAGCTCCGCGCTTTCCAGCTCTGCTTCTGCCTGCTGCTGCACCTTGTTCAGCTCTCGGATTTTCTCCAGCAGCTTCGCGCGCCGATCAAGGCGCTCGCGCAGCTTGCAGAATGCAGCATACTCCTTGATCGCGCGCACCGCGTTGGCGCACTCCTTCTTCAAAGCCTGCTGCTGCGCTGCAGTCGCGCCCCGCTTTGCCTGAGCGAGTGGAGATGCCCGTCCCGAGCTGCTTGATCTTCTGGTCGAACTCGGCCTGCACGGCTCTGATCTGCTTAAGCACGGTGTTGTACTTGTTCTGTTCTGTCTTATTGAGCGCTTTAGCGGCGCCCAGTGCGCGCTGCAGACCATCTAAGGTCGTGGGTAACTTGCCCGAAGGCATTTCTCAAGCCAGAACAAATGCGCTAATCGTCTAGCCTGGCGATAAACTCCAACCCGATCAGAGTAAAAAATGCGATTGATCCACACAAAAACGTCTCTACATGCTGTACCAAAGTCTCACCACGACATGGGGTCCCGGCACGCATCCTGTCGCCGGCCCGGGATTGGTCTCTAAGCATCTTCAACCCTACTCGCCCCCTTCGGCCCTTGCTGCCACCGCCCAGCTTCAAAACTCATTTTACGCTCCGTCCGCAAGCTAGTACGTCGCCTAAAATTGCCCATATAGAAATTAGCGATGTGTTTGCAGGTTATGATTTGTGGTTAGTTTGCGGTAGCTTTGGTCGCGTCTGGTGAAGTAGTTGGCCGACCCACCATCGGGCGGCGAGTCTTTGAGTAGCCCGCCCGGTCGTGGGTGGGGTAGTATCCGTTGCAACGGAAACGGTACCTAGCAACTGCCGACACACGCCTAAGACTACTAAGCAGCGAACACGCATACGGTAGCAGCGGTAAGGTATCTAGGTCGCACCAAGCCTGTGCTTAGCTGGCTCCTGCCCGAAGACTCGTGGCAAACTTCTGCTGTCTCCCCCAGCCTGGTTGCGTCAAGGCACCAGGGCTCGTTTGGCTTGTGTGTTGCGTCTTGCGGCTACCACGAGTGGCTGGCGGCAATCACACTTGTAACGTCTGTGCGTCAAACCCTCTCTGCGGTTTGCTTCCCGTTCTCCTACTGCAACCGTTGTGTGTGCGGACCGGACCAGCCCCAAGCCCTTCGCCGTAGTGCGCGGCCTCTGGAGTGCCTGGCTTTCCCCCGTCAACCCTCGGCGCCTCCTGCTCTCCTGCCTCCGGTTTCCCTTCGGGGCGTGCGACAGCCCGCCGCCATCGCCCTCTGCTCTCCTGTCTCCGGTGTCCCTCTGCAGCGCACGACAGCCTGTGGCCATCGCCCTCGGCTCTCCTGCCTACTGTTTCCCTGCGTGACGTGCGACAGCCTGCCGTCACTGCCTCCTGCCTCCTCCGCCTCCCCTTTCTCCTTTCCTATCCCTTTCCTCCACAGGTGAATACGTCTGTCAGCCCTACTATCGGCATCATCAATCCATCTCTCATCTGGTTCTCCTGCCTATTGGTTGCCGCCGTGCATCTCTCTGGTATCTCTCGCTCTCCATCTCTGCAAGTGTACAGGATCCCCGCTGGTGTACAGGGTTGAGTGTGGCGGCCGTCCAGCCTCTCCACGCTCCGTGCGCATACCCTGGGAAGGTCAAATCGGTGCAGGCCTGTCGTCATACAGCTGCATCGAGGCCAGTGTCTCAGTGACAGCCCGCGTTAGTGCGCAAAAGTTTTATAGTTCCCGGTTTTTTACGGGCGCTGCGCTTTAAGTGGGGGGAGTTGCGGGAAATTGTCCTGAGCTCCTCTGCGTCCCCTTACCGTGATACGCCAGCTTCTCTGGTTACCCTTGGCTTTTACTCATATCTGGAACCGCATCAATGGCTGAATCTGACTCTGACGAGTCTTCATCTTCCGCAGAAAGCAGGCAATCTAGCCGCTCCAGTCATCGGAAGAAAGGTTTATCCCCCGCGGCGTTCGCCGCCACCCCAACCTTCAATCCCTCTACGGCGGACGACCCCAACGAATGGATTGAGGCTATCGAGCGTCTTGCGATGACATTTGGTTGGGACAACCGCGCCACGTTGGCCGTTGCCCGCTGTCGCCTGTCCGGCATGGCCAGAATCTGGGAGGGGTACATGGGATACGACACGGGAAGTCAGGCAAGCGACCAGGCAAAAGCGTGCGGCGCCCTGCGTGTTAAGGTTTGAAGGATATGCATGCGTACAGGCACGAAGGGGGGCACGGGAAGCCAGGCAAGCGACCAGGCAAAAGCGTGCGGCGCCCTGCGTGTTAAGGTTTGAAGGATATGCATGCCAGAGGGTTGGTGATCGTATTGAACGCAGATGTGAAGTCGACGTATAGGAGGAAGAGGTCTTGCCCCGTGGTGGCAGCGTCTTCAATAGCGTGCAGGACATTTTGGACCTGCCTTTCGGTGTTGCGCCCCCGCAAAAAGCCTTCTTGAGATTCTGTGAATATATGGGATTGTTCACTAAAGGCAGTCACGCGTTACGTTACAGACACGAGCGCCTGAGGCAGCGCGGCGAGGCTCAGAGCCTAAGAAACTAGCGAGGCTCAAAGCCCGAGAAACTATCAAGTGAATTGAGTTCGTTCTCCAGTCAACCTGTCAGAGGCCTAGTGCGTTTCGCTGCTGGCTTGAGGATGCGGTGTAACCGTCAGGTCCGGGGAATGGCTTTGGCTGGAAGGGCCTTGCCTTTTATAGTCCGGCCAACCCGTACACCGCCCGCCACTCCCATGCAGCGTCTCTGGTATTGCAACGGGCCAAACGCTCCCAGGTCGGGCTCTACGAACCATCCTGCCCGACAACCTTGTCATCGCCCCGTCACCTGGCCTGCTTGCCCCCTGCTCGCTGCCTTCTCGCTCTCTTCCAACTGCTGTACTATGCCCGTACCGTCTCCTAGCCCTACTGTTCAGCTACTTCAGTCTTACACGTTCGCATATACGAGCGGTGTTGCCTTGCAGCGCCCCGCATGGGTCCAGGCCGGCCCGGTCCACGGCCAACTGCCGCGCAGGCACTTTCTTCCCTCCGCTCTTTCCCTACCAACGCTATCCAGCTGCCTTGTATTTCTATTTCTATAATTGATTATGGCTCCAGTGTCTTGGTTCTTGGTCGGCGTTCGCGTCGCTCGGTAGTGAACGGGAAAAGGCTGTTTTCCGCTGCTCCTGCATTCCGTTTCGATTAATAGTTGCCTGGGAAGAAGTATTCGCACGGTTTTCTGGCGCCCGGCCGGTGTGCGTCATTCCCAGTGGCCTGGCTCCCGGCAGCCGCACGCTGTTTCCCCGATGCTCGCCTGACGTTTCCCCCGGGCCCCAACACCTGCCTTTTACACTGCCAGCCCGCTAGGACCTTTCCAGGCACCCAAGAACTCCCTCTGAGCGGGAATGCTAGTTTGGGTCCCTACCCGTTTCGGGTGACGAGCCACATGCGCAGCACAGCTGTGCAGTCTCGGGGTGTGTGTTGCGACCGGTCCCTTCGGGCGCCTCTTCGTCGCCCGAAACAACCATTTGTATTTCCCAAAATACACCATCACTTCAAACGCTTTTTCTATTGAATTGTGCAGCAAGCAAATTATTTTCCAAAGCTGTTTATGTGTTTTGCCCGCTTTTCGCAATCCGACCCTCCAAATTTATCTTTCATATCTGACCTTCCAGGACCAGAACCTTGCCACTGCGTGTTTGGTCTGGGATCACCTTCCTATTCTGGTCTTATCTTGGCTGTGATTTCAGACGTGATCACTGTAAGCTCCCACGGCCTCAGAAGCGCCTAGTGGGGCATGATCATTTCGCTCAGGGCATGACTGAAACGCTCAGGGCTCATCAGGTCCGCCCTGGCTTGCAGTATTTGGTATTTATAACTTTGCCCCCACATACGGCCTCAAGAGCGCCGGTGGGGCATGACTGAAACGCTCAGGGCTCATCAGGTCCGCCCTGGCTTTGCAATATTTGATGATGTTAATTTGCCTCCCACATACGGCCTCAAGAGCGCCGGTGGGGCATGACTGAAACGCTCAGGGCTCATCAGGTCCGCCCTGGCTTTGCAATATTCATGTGTACATTGTCGTATGCACATCATTGCTGTATGTAATGCATGTTGATCTCAGCATCCCTTCATGGCTTGCTGCTGACATTACTGACTTTGCCTCCCCGTATAGGGGAATCCCTCTCCTCGCACCTACCAACCCCAGAACCAAGCGCGCTTTCCGCGTGTCACATTTACCAGCCTTCACACACTCTAACCCTCACCCTGAGTCCCCTCCTTGTAACCCGCACTCACAGAGAGGTACTTCAGACCGGCCTACGTTGCTTTCCACTACGCTGGTCTGATCCGCATTATCAGTGTTACGGACATGCACTTCCCGGTGCTTTCCCTCATGCCGTCACGGCATGGGGTAGCACTTAGCATTCGGCATTCACCTCTGCCTACCTTTCATATGTATAAACTTCTACCTTCTGCCTACATTTCATACATCTACTTCGCAAACGATCTGTGTCACTCAACAACAGGGAAGCGCAACGTGTACGTGGCGCAACAGGGGCGTGCCGCAACAACCGTGTCATCCCATCTTGCTGTCCTTTCTGTGCACATTAAGTACTCTTGTTTTGTCTGAAGGTTTTATTATATTTGGATGGTCCCTGCCCGCTGTCGTGGCCACCGGGACCATGCACCTCATGTTCTCTTTCGTCTGTATTTAACAAAGCGTCAATGCACATTTTTCCATCTCAAGAACTGCTTTATGCATCGCTATAGCTTTCCAATATTTCAGCCTTGTCGCTCGTCTGAAAATGGTCGCTCGACAGATCGACTGATACTGGTTTGCAGTTACTGAATATATGTATTCCTTTTAACATCTAACAAAATCAAACACTACTGATACCAATCACCGGCTTTAGAGCTGTCACCGGCACATCCGTTAGGGCTTCAGAGCTCCACCCGTCCTCACAAACCCAATGCTCCATTTCATAAATGGTACGCAATAATTCGTGAGTCTCGGGTTGCTCCGCGGGCCGGTCGGGGTGTGTGAAACGGTGGCGTGGCGGTCACGCATCCCAACGCGGCGTACCCCGCGCTGCAACCCATCAGCACATTCATCTTACATGCCCATTCCTCTATACAGACAAATCGTTATAATCCATTATTGGTAATCGGGTTTATATTGGGGAGGACTGTTGACAGCATTTCCATGTGTCCTGCTGGTGTGGTGTCCCGCGCGCCCCTTTCATATTATCATGGTGGTGACTTTCTTCCAATAAGCTTATTTCAAATTGATGTATCATTTTCGCCCACGGGCTATGAGTGCCAACTCCTCTAAAAATGAGGAGTGGCGCAAATCCAACCCCTTGTCGGATGTCCGGGCCCCTGCATCGTTCCCCAATTTCCACCTGTTGTCCCTCCGCCTGCAGGCAATTGCTCAAGTCTCGTACCGGTATCCGCAGCAGGCTCGAGAGTGAGCTTTCTACCTGTTTCTGGGATGGGCCCCCCTGTTTGTGGTTGTCGCGTCCCCGTGCCTCTTGGGTGTCCTTCCCCTTGGCGAACATGGTGATATCATCAGTCCACTGCGATGTGCTGGCCGGTGTGCTATGCGAACGCCGGGGTGGGCACTTGTCGTGCCGGCCGTTGGTGGTTGCGGTTGGACAGTTGTCAGGTTGGGTTGCAGCTGGGGTCGAGCGGTCCTGCTTAGCGCTGACCGGTTGCTGGGGAGGATGGGTCGACGGCGGCCTTGTAGGGTCCGACTGATCTTGACCCTTTCCCAATGCTGCATTGATTCCTGCCCTGCCGGGCCCCGCCACTTGTGCCAGCCTCCAGACCGGAACCGTCAGTACGAGTTCAAGTCCTTCACTCCATTTTGGAAAAGGATCCGAGGCAAATGCATCCGACCCTGGCACCTGGCGGGTCGGGGTGTGTGAGACGGTGAGTGGGGAGTCGCCGTTGCCCCTGGGGTTTACAATCCCTGGCTGTGTGTTTGCCACTAAAGAAGCGCATGGGTCAATGCCCTTGGTCTCATCGTTGCCCTCAGTCTGAATCCCATGGCCTAGCAATGTCGTGCGAACTCGTGGAGTTTCCGGGTGCACGGGTTCCTGTCGTGTCGCAGAGTGGGGCCCAAGCGGTTCGTAAGGGTTGCCGATCTGCTCGCACCCCGCGGGCTCACAGGCTGGTGTGGTGAAGGGTGTGACAAGGACAGCGGTGGCTGCCGTCACGGATCCACATTGCCGCTGAAGGCCTCTGGCTAGCTCTGGATAGCCTTTCTGACCGTGCCCCCCTTTCGGGTGCTCTTCCGCAGGCAGTGCCTGGCCCGCGTTACTGGACGGCTCCCAGCCCTTACTCTCGGTAAGTGCATCTGCAAACGGTTTAAGACCCAAGGTTGCTGGGGTCGCTGGTGTGGTGGTAGGGTCCTTGTGGATGCTGACCGCGGGATGGTGTGGTGAGGGTGTTGCGTCATTGTTTGTACAGGTGTCACGCGTCATGGGAGCTTGTGGATGGTACGGAGTTGCCTCCTGCCCGGCCGCCATCCGATACGGGTGGACGGTAACCTTTCCTGTTCCAGGATCGAAGGCGACATGTGGACACCACCGCTCGTTCTCTCCGGCGTTTCTCTGGAATGTGAGCGGTATGTCGTTGCGGCCGCCATAGCAGGTGGTGTACGATAGGCGCCGGTCCCTGAAGCTGATGTCGGCCTCCAGGGCCCAGAGAAAGTCGTTTCCTAGCAACATACGATAGCCTGGGGTCTGGCTAACGTAGAACGTGATAGGCGTGGCGGCCTCTGGTAGCCACACCTTTAGGCCCGGTATCTTCCCCATCATTTCGGCATGTCCGCCATCCGCCATCACAATTTCTAGGTCCGTGGCCTGTATGCTCCTGGCCTGCAATAGGTTTCCTGCTTCTTCCAATGAGATCACACTTACGCTTGCTCCACTGTCGATGATGGCTTCAACGTCCTGAAATCCTCCTGTCTTGTCTTGAATTTGTACCCATGCCCCCCCCCCATTCGTACCCTCGTGCCTGTACGCGTGCATGCGTCCCCAGACCTAAACAACCACGGCGCCGGACGCTTGTGCCTGGTCGCTTGCCTTTCTTCCCAAGCCCCACCCCCATTCGTGCCTGTATGCGTGCGTGTCCCCTCAAACCTAAACAACCACGGCACCGCACGCTATGGCCTAGTCGCTTGCCTTTCCCCCTTCGTGCCTGTACGCGTGCATGCGTCCCCAGACCTAAACACGCAGGGCGCCGCACGCTGTTGCCTGGTCGCTTGTCTTTCTTCCCAAGCCCCCCCATTCGTACCTGTATGCGTGCGTGTCCCCTCAAACCTAAACAACCACGGCGCCGCACCCTATATCCTGGTCGCTTGCCTTTCCCCCTTCGTGCCTGTACGCGTGCATGCGTCCCCAGACCTAAACACGCAGGGCGCCGCACGCTGTTGCCTGGGCGCTTGCCTTCCTTTCCAAGCCCCCCCATTCGTACCTGTATGCGTGCGTGTCCCCTCAAACCTAAACAAACCTATGGCAGGCGGGATTCAGTTATGGATCTGTTATGGGCCCCTAAGTCACGACTCAGTTCATAAAGTCAGTTGGGACTCTGTCATCTCGCTCTCTGTTACAGGTCTGCTATGATCTGACCGAGCCATAAAGGGCCATTTTAGTGTCCCATCATTAAAATAGATTTTGAAGGAGGTGGCGGCTATAGGCTTGGGGAGGCCTCACTCGCGGGGAAGGGGGTTGTGGTCGCCGGCTGTGGCGGATGGGTTCGTGCCCTGGCGATGGTCTGTTGAGACAGGGAGTCTTTCGGAGGCTTACCGTCTGTTGCGTCAGTCGTTTCTTAGTTGCTATCTAGTAATAGCGGACTCTTGAGCCGCGTAGCTAGCGGACTGGCTTTGTTTTCCCGCCCGGTGGCGGCGCCGGACAGGCTACTTCTCCCCCAATCATAATTTGCCTGCCCCCGGGCCGGCACATACAACAAGGCAGGTAGAATAGGAGTCTGAGAGACATAGCGGTTGCTTAAGACATGAACGGTCGCTTGCGGGGTTACTCTGTGTGCAGACGGTTGGGAGCAAAGGTTGTAAGGCCAGGCAGACATGTGCGCAGTTACGCTGCCCGGCCTCACGCAAACGTAAGACGACAGCCTATCTCAAACTGAACCGTCGTAACATAGCCGCGCACGCAACAGAAGTCCCCCAACAAACCCACATACAGACCTTGCACTTTACCCTAATGCAAATAATAACACAAAGCGCCCACAAAGCATAATATCGTTGTGAGAATGCGAAAGAATTATATGCACACGCTCCAAAGTAACCTCGTATGCACCTGCATCTCGTACGTCTCAGTGGTACTCCACACGCTTTGTTCTGGGCACTCAGTCGACACACGACATGCGGACTCGTGACGTCGCTCTCAAGTGGGAAGGTGCTGGGCTTCCTGCGGGTGCATAGCAGGGACGATATGAAATGTTTAGCACGCTAGCGGTACGATTCCCGTCCCAAATGAGTATCCCTCATAGTTTACCTGACCGCTCCCCGCGAGCCACAGTCCCACAGTTTCACCGGCTCACCACCTGCTGGCGTGGTTGTCGTGGAGAGAGTCATACCAGTTCTGAGCTCCCCGCAAAGGACGTTGTCGGAACGCGCCTGCAGCGAAGTAGGAGAAGAAGCAGTCAGAGATGGCCGAGCTACTGGAGGGGGCACCGCCAGCCCACCGCGGCCCCGCTGCCCTGTCCTGTCCTGTCCCGTGCCTCCTGTCCTGTCCCGTGCCTCCAGCAAGTCATGCGCATTGCGCCAGCCCCCTTCACTTGCCTGGTAGAATCCGAGTTGCGGGCCAGCTGGCACGGAAGCCGGCATGGAAGCCGGCACGCCATGGAACGCTGTGACGGTGGCACGGATGTGTGGTGCCCATGTCGACCCGTCCGATTAACACAACAATGCCTGCATATGAGCGAAGATGTTAGTTAACAGTATGCCGTTTAACATTGAAAAGTCGTGCGGAATAGGGACATAGGCCGTGGACATGGGCCGATCTCGCTGCAAACACTCCGCACTCTGCCGCGCGTCCGTGCGTCAGCCTATCTTGCCCAGATCACGCTTACAAGAGTCAAGCCCATGTGCTCCAGCTTGCTTGCGCACCCGCAGTCGCACAGGGGAAGCAGCTGGTTTGCCGAGTTGACCAACGACAGACCGCGAAGTGCGCAGGCCGCCGGCTAGGATTCCAGCAACACCTATCACTGCAATCCAACCTATATACATCAGCGATTGGTTTAGTGACTGCAAGAACAACCGTAGAACCGTAGAGCACGGGACTTGCAAGGAAGCGCAAGCATAATAGGTATCATTGGTTTGTATGTGTCTTAGTGTGTGTATGTGTCTTAGCTTATTTGCGTATACTGTATGTCTGTTTGCAGAAGTCGCGCAGAAATAGCGACCCCAGGATCCAGCGAGCGATTGTGACTTCGGACTTTGCGCTCAGGCGCTTCGCCGCGGGCAATCATATACATTTTGGACTAGGTATCAATGCGGCTGGACGAAGCTTGTAGAGGAGGGTTCCCGGTGCGCAGCGCTTTGGCATTTCGTTGTGAGCTCGGCAATTTCCACTGCCGTTGCCGCCGCTACCCTGTCTAATTGCGAGAGGCAGTGCACGACCCCGAAACGCACGTGTCGCGGGCGCCAAGATGCGTCCAGGACTTGCATGCACAGCCGCACGCGCACTGGCCACACCCTGCATCCCTTTCCCTGCGCCTGTGTCCGCGTTTCAGCCCGCACGACACGCCTTGTCTATCAACCCGCACTTGATTGCATGGCCACACCCTGCATCGCTTTCCCTGCGCCTGTGTCCGTGTTTCAGCCCGCACGACACGCCTTGTCTATCAACCCGCACTTGATTGCATGGCCGTGCCCTGCATCGCTTTCCCTGCGCCTGTGTCCGTGTTTCAGCCCGCGCAGCACGCCTTGTCTATCAACCCGCACTTGATTGCATGGCCACACCCTGCATCCCTTTCCCTGCGCCTGTGTCCGCGTTTCAGCCCGCACGACACGCCTTGTCTATCAACCCGCACTTAATTGCATGGCCACACCCTGCATCGCTTTCCCTGCGCCTGTGTCCGTGTTTCAGCCCGCACGACACGCCTTGTCTATCAACCCGCACTTGATTGCATGGCCGTGCCCTGCATCGCTTTCCCTGCGCCTGTGTCCGCGTTTCAGCCCGCGCAGCACGCCTTGTCTATCAACCCGCACTTGATGGCATGGCCGCGCCCTGCATCCCTTTCCCTGCGCCTGTGTCCGTGTTTCAGCCCGCACGACACGGCTTGTCTATCAACCCGCACTTGATTGCATGGCCGTGCCCTGCATCGCTTTCCCTGCGCCTGTGTCCGTGTTTCAGCCCGCGCAGCACGCCTTGTCTATCAACCCGCACTTGATGGCATGGCTGCGCCCTGCATCCCTTTCCCTGCGCCTGTGTCCGTGTTTCAGCCCGCACGACACGCCTTGTCTATCAACCCGCACTTGATGGCATGGCTGCGCCCTGCATCCCTTTCCCTGCGCCTGTGTCCGTGTTTCAGCCTGCGCGACACGCCTTGTCTATTAACCCGCACTTGATGGCATGGCCGCGCCCTGCATCCCTTTCCCTGCGCCTGTGTCCGTGTTTCAGCCCGCGCAGCACGCCTTGTCTATCAACCCGCACTTGATGGCATGGCTGCGCCCTGCATCCCTTTCCCTGCGCCTGTGTCCGTGTTTCAGCCGGCACGACACGCCTTGTCTAAATAAATAAATAAATGTATACGACTTTCCGTAAGTCATGGCGTGGATTGAGGGAGCCGACGCGGTGAGGAGGGCAAGCCCCCCTGTACAAGCGTCTGCTACCATGCCGAAACAGGGGTGACGGGCGGGCTCATGCCGCCCGTATGGAGGCCGGCTATCCGACTTCCATGGGTGTGAGGGGGAGCCCGCTTTCGGCGCGCCTTCGAGTGCGCACGATGTCATTCAGGGTGACTACTGCGTGGTCGTGGAGCGTGTTGCAGCATCGGGCGGCTGCGGCCGTGGATACCCCAAGCTTGCGGAGTAGCTTGGGTAGGGAGGCGCGTATGGTGCCTGCGAAGCCCAGGCTGATTGCATGTTGTGTTGTGTACTTAACTTTCCAGCCGGCTCTCCGTAGGTACTTGGCAAGTTTGGTGTGTTGTTTGGCCTTCTCGTGCGCTTTGGCTGCGTGGTTGGTGTCCGCGCAGTACCCCACTTCAATGATGTACACGGTACGGTTGCGGTCGGGGAGGGGTGTGTGCGTCGGTTCAAGTGGAAGGCTGGGGATGAGTAGTATGTCCGGTCGCATCTTTCGCCGGATGTGGTCAGGGCAGTTGGGTAGGAGCCACTTAGGAAGTCGGGTTCCGGAGACATATTCAGGGAGGTCAGCCTCGGCTGTTGCGTCCATGATTTTGAAGCAGCCTCCGTTGGTCCCACGTGCGATGTGGTGCATCAGGGTTCGCACCGCCTTGTTGTGTCTGCTGATGTAGAGTTTGCGCATGTGGGCGTGCCGGCAGCCACCAAGAATATGGCCCCCGGAGTCAGGGCACGTGCAGAGGGGGCATGGGGCCATGGTGGCGTCCCCTGTAGCGGGTGCTCGTCTGCGTCCGGTGAGCGTGCGCCCAAACCGGGCGGCCAGCTTGGCGTTCCATAGGTTGCCGTACAGGTAGTCCAGGCAGCGCTTCGCCTTGTGGTGGCGCCCGGTGGCGCTCCTGAGGGTGCGGGTGCTGGATTTGATGTCTAGGTCGGGGATAGCCTGGGCGACGAATTCGGTGTAGAGGGTTGGGTTGCTGTATCCTAGGTTGACAGCCGGTGCCATGCGGGTTTGGATCCCACGGTTGAGGTCATTCACGTAGTGGCCCGCGTCGGGGTCTTGGGGACCATCGAGCGGTAGTTTAAGGGGTTTCCGAAGCCAGAAATACTGTGCTCGCGGGTCGTTGTCAGCAGTTTCCTGGAGCCACACGGCGTCTGTCGGCGCCTTCTTATCGGCCGCTTGCCCGGCTATTTTATCGACTGTTTCGTTATGTGTGACACCTACGTGAGCCTTGACCTTGAGCAGTCGGGTGGTGAGCCCGTTCACCGCGCGAAACTTGAGCTTCAGCTTGATGGCTTCGAGGAGCGCTTTGTGTTTGCTGTAGGTGCGCATATGTGGCTGGTTGATAATTTTCCGAATTAGGAAGAGGGAAGCGGCCGAGTCGGTGTAAATGGCCAAATCCGGTCGCGTTGGGGTTTCTTCAGCCGCGAGGTGGAGGGCTTGGTGAATAGCAGAAAGTTCGCAGCGTGTGATAGTGTTGCACCCAGCGGTGCCTGGGTTGACGTCGATGTGGTATCCCTGGTGAGCACGCGCGTCGAACACGCCGGCTCCCCAGGCGCAGGAGCGGCCGGCTTTGTCCTTGCGTACTGAGCCGTCGGTGTACATGCCCTCCTGGGGGTTATATCGTAGCGGGTGTGTCGCGCAATGGGTGCGGTAGACCGCGGCTGTGGTCGGGTGTGGGGTGGGCCCCTGGGCTCCTAGGGGCTTGGGAGCGGAGGAGGCATGCGCGGGCGTGGCCGTGCCCTGCTCTTGTTGCTTTGCCATGCTGCGCACGCGTTTCCGGACCCATTGCGTGTGTTCAGGTGCTTCTTGCACAAGGCCGGCGGCTGTGCGGGGTGGCTCTACAGAGGTCATGCGGGCTGCCCAGGCGGGCGCGCGACGGGCTGCTGCTGCATTGCCCACCAGTAGTACGTCAGTGCCAAGGGCGTAGGTGGCGGAGTGGGAGTGACCGCCGATGCCCACTGGGATGTGAGAGCGGCTTAAGGTGCCTAGGTGAGTGACGTTGGGATGGGTCAGGTATTGGGCGTAGGGGGCTAGTGGGTCGCGGGGGAAAAGCAGCAGGGTGGCTGTGGGTTCACGGTGGTCCTGGCGGGCAGCGGCCCAGGCTGTGGCCCATCGCAGGGCGCGCAGCTGCTGTGCTTCGTCGGGTTCGGGGTGTGCGATCGCAATCCCGGTCCATGGGTGTGTGTATGCGTCGTGGTTGGCGCCGAATAAGACGTCCTGTGGGTGGGGGGAGAAGTAGGTGGTGGTGTGGTCGGCCACAGGCACGAAGGGGGGCACGGGAAGCCAGGCAAGCGACCAGGCAGCAGCGTGCGGCGCCCTGCTTGTTTAGGTTAGGGGGGACACGCATGCATAAAGGCACGAAGGAGGGCACGGGAAGAGAGGCAAGCGACCAGGCAACAGCGTGCGGCGCCCTGCGTGTTTAGGTCAGGGGGACACGCATGCATACAGGCACGAAGGGGGGCACGGGAAGAGAGGCAAGCGACCAGGCAGCAGCGTGCGGCGCCCTGCGTGTGTAGGTCAGGGGGGACACGCATGCATACGGGCACGAATGGGGGGCACGGTAAGAAAGGCAAGCGACCAGGCAAAAGCGTGCGGCGCCCTGCGTGTTTAGGTCAGGGGGGACACGCATGCATACAGGCACGAAAGGGGGCACGGGAAGTGACACAAGCGACCAGGCAAAAGCGTGCGGCGCCCTGCGTGTGTAGGACAGGGGGGACACGCGTGCATACGGGCACGAAGGGGGGCACGGAAAGCCACGCAAGCGACCAGGCAAAAGCGTGCGGCGCCCTGCTTGTTTAGGTCAGGGGGGACACGCATGCATACCGGCATGAAGGGGGGCACGGGAAGTGACACAAGCGACCAGGCAGCAGCGTGCGGCGCCCTGCGTGTTTAGGTCAGGGGGGACACGCATGCATAAAGGCACGAAGGGGGGCACGGGAAGAGAGGCAAGCGACCAGGCAACAGCGTGCGGCGCCCTGCGTTTTAAGGTTTGAGGGACATGCATGCGTACAGGCACGAATGGGGGGCACGGTAAGGAAGGCAAGCGACCAGGCAAAAGCGTGCGGCGCCCTGCGTGTTTAGGTCAGGGGGGACACGCATGCATACAGGCACGAAGGGGGGCACGGGAAGAGAGGCAAGCGACCAGGCAACAGCGTGCGGCGCCCTGCGTGTTTAGGTCAGGGGGGACACGCATGCATACGGGCACGAAGGGGGGCACGGGAAGCCAGGCAAGCGACCAGGCAGCAGCGTGCGGCGCCCTGCTTGTTTAGGTCAGGGGGTACACGCATGCATACCGGCATGAAGGGAAGCTCGGGAAGAGAGGCAAGCGACCGGGCAAACGCGTGCGGCGCCCTGCGTGTTTAGGTCAGGGGGTACACGCATGCATACCGGCACGAAGCGAAGCTCGGGAAGTCAGGCAAGCGACCAGGCAGCAGCGTGCGGTGCCCTGCTTGTTTAGGTCAGGGGGGACACGCATGCATACAGGCACGAAGGGGGGCACGGGAAGAGAGGCAAGCGACCAGGCAACAGCGTGCGGCGCCCTGCGTGTTTAGGTCAGGGGGGACACGCATGCATACAGGCACGAAAGGGGGCACGGGAAGTGACACAAGCGACCAGGCAAAAGCGTGCGGCGCCCTGCGTGTGTAGGACAGGGGGGACACGCGTGCATACGGGCACGAAGGGGGGCACGGAAAGCCACGCAAGCGACCAGGCAAAAGCGTGCGGCGCCCTGCTTGTTTAGGTCAGGGGGGACACGCATGCATACCGGCATGAAGGGGGGCACGGGAAGTGACACAAGCGACCAGGCAAAAGCGTGCGGCGCCCTGCGTGTTTAGGTCAGGGGGGACACGCATGCATACAGGCACGAAGGGGGGCACGGGAAGAGAGGCAAGCGACCAGGCAACAGCGTGCGGCGCCCTGCGTTTTAAGGTTTGAGGGACATGCATGCGTACAGGCACGAATGGGGGGCACGGTAAGGAAGGCAAGCGACCAGGCAAAAGCGTGCGGCGCCCTGCGTGTTTAGGTCAGGGGGGACACGCATGCATACAGGCACGAAGGGGGGCACGGGAAGAGAGGCAAGCGACCAGGCAACAGCGTGCGGCGCCCTGCGTGTTTAGGTCAGGGGGGACACGCATGCATACGGGCACGAAGGGGGGCACGGGAAGCCAGGCAAGCGACCAGGCAGCAGCGTGCGGCGCCCTGCTTGTTTAGGTCAGGGGGTACACGCATGCATACCGGCATGAAGGGAAGCTCGGGAAGAGAGGCAAGCGACCGGGCAAACGCGTGCGGCGCCCTGCGTGTTTAGGTCAGGGGGTACACGCATGCATACCGGCACGAAGCGAAGCTCGGGAAGTCAGGCAAGCGACCAGGCAGCAGCGTGCGGTGCCCTGCTTGTTTAGGTCAGGGGGGACACGCATGCATACAGGCACGAAGGGGGGCACGGGAAGAGAGGCAAGCGACCAGGCAAGAGCGTGCGGCGCCCTGCGTTTTAAGGTTTGAGGGACATGCATGCGTACAGGCACGAATGGGGGGCACGGTAAGTCAGGCAAGCGACCAGGCAGCAGCGTGCGGCGCCCTGCGTTTTAAGGTTTGAGGGACATGCATGCGTACAGGCACGAATGGGGGGCACGGTAAGGAAGGCAAGCGACCAGGCAACAGCGTGCGGCGCCCTGCTTGTTTAGGTCAGGGGGGACACGCATGCATACAGGCACGAAGGGGGGCACGGGAAGAGAGGCAAGCGACCAGGCAAGAGCGCGCGGCGCCCTGCGTGTTTAGGTCAGGGGAGACACGCATGCATACGGGCACGAAGGGGGGCACGGGAAGCCAGGCAAGCGACCAGGCAGCAGCGTGCGGCGCCCTGCTTGTTTAGGTCAGGGGGTACACGCATGCATACCGGCATGAAGGGAAGCTCGGGAAGAGAGGCAAGCGACCGGGCAAACGCGTGCGGCGCCCTGCGTGTTTAGGTCAGGGGGTACACGCATGCATACCGGCACGAAGCGAAGCTCGGGAAGTCAGGCAAGCGACCAGGCAGCAGCGTGCGGCGCCCTGCGTGTTTAGGTCAGGGGGGACACGCATGCATACAGGCACGAAGGGGGGCACGGGAAGTGACACAAGCGACCAGGCAAGAGCGTGCGGCGCCCTGCGTTTTAAGGTTTGAGGGACATGCATGCGTACAGGCACGAATGGGGGGCACGGGAAGAGAGGCAAGCGACCAGGCAAGAGCGCGCGGCGCCCTGCGTGTTTAGGTCAGGGGGGACACGCATGCATACGGGCACGAAGGGGGGCACGAGAAGCCAGGCAAGCGACCAGGCAACAGCGTGCGGCGCCCTGCGTTTTAAGGTTTGAGGGACATGCATGCGTACAGGCACGAATGGGGGGCACGGTAAGGAAGGCAAGCGACCAGGCAAAAGCGTGCGGCGCCCTGCGTGTTTAGGTCAGGGGGGACACGCATGCATACAGGCACGAAGGGGGGCACGGGAAGAGAGGCAAGCGACCAGGCAACAGCGTGCGGCGCCCTGCGTGTTTAGGTCAGGGGGGACACGCATGCATACGGGCACGAAGGGGGGCACGGGAAGCCAGGCAAGCGACCAGGCAGCAGCGTGCGGCGCCCTGCTTGTTTAGGTCAGGGGGTACACGCATGCATACCGGCATGAAGGGAAGCTCGGGAAGAGAGGCAAGCGACCGGGCAAACGCGTGCGGCGCCCTGCGTGTTTAGGTCAGGGGGTACACGCATGCATACCGGCACGAAGCGAAGCTCGGGAAGTCAGGCAAGCGACCAGGCAGCAGCGTGCGGTGCCCTGCTTGTTTAGGTCAGGGGGGACACGCATGCATACAGGCACGAAGGGGGGCACGGGAAGAGAGGCAAGCGACCAGGCAACAGCGTGCGGCGCCCTGCGTGTTTAGGTCAGGGGGGACACGCATGCATACAGGCACGAAAGGGGGCACGGGAAGTGACACAAGCGACCAGGCAAAAGCGTGCGGCGCCCTGCGTGTGTAGGACAGGGGGGACACGCGTGCATACGGGCACGAAGGGGGGCACGGAAAGCCACGCAAGCGACCAGGCAAAAGCGTGCGGCGCCCTGCTTGTTTAAATCAGGGGGGACACGCATGCATACCGGCATGAAGGGGGGCACGGGAAGTGACACAAGCGACCAGGCAAAAGCGTGCGGCGCCCTGCGTGTTTAGGTCAGGGGGGACACGCATGCATACAGGCACGAAGGGGGGCACGGGAAGAGAGGCAAGCGACCAGGCAACAGCGTGCGGCGCCCTGCGTTTTAAGGTTTGAGGGACATGCATGCGTACAGGCACGAATGGGGGGCACGGTAAGGAAGGCAAGCGACCAGGCAAAAGCGTGCGGCGCCCTGCGTGTTTAGGTCAGGGGGGACACGCATGCATACAGGCACGAAGGGGGGCACGGGAAGAGAGGCAAGCGACCAGGCAACAGCGTGCGGCGCCCTGCGTGTTTAGGTCAGGGGGGACACGCATGCATACGGGCACGAAGGGGGGCACGGGAAGCCAGGCAAGCGACCAGGCAGCAGCGTGCGGCGCCCTGCTTGTTTAGGTTAGGGGGGACACGCATGCATAAAAGCACGAAGGAGGGCACGGGAAGAGAGGCAAGCGACCAGGCAACAGCGTGCGGCGCCCTGCGTGTTTAGGTCAGGGGGACACGCATGCATACAGGCACGAAGGGGGGCACGGGAAGAGAGGCAAGCGACCAGGCAAGAGCGTGCGGCGCCCTGCGTTTTAAGGTTTGAGGGACATGCATGCGTACAGGCACGAATGGGGGGCACAGTAAGTCAGGCAAGCGACCAGGCAGCAGCGTGCGGCGCCCTGCGTTTCAAGGTTTGAGGGACATGCATGCGTACAGGCACGAATGGGGGGCACGGTAAGGAAGGCAAGCGACCAGGCAACAGCGTGCGGCGCCCTGCTTGTTTAGGTCAGGGGGGACACGCATGCATACAGGCACGAAGGGGGGCACGGGAAGAGAGGCAAGCGACCAGGCAAGAGCGCGCGGCGCCCTGCGTGTTTAGGTCAGGGGGGACACGCATGCATACGGGCACGAAGGGGGGCACGGGAAGCCAGGCAAGCGACCAGGCAGCAGCGTGCGGCGCCCTGCTTGTTTAGGTCAGGGGGTACACGCATGCATACCGGCATGAAGGGAAGCTCGGGAAGAGAGGCAAGCGACCGGGCAAACGCGTGCGGCGCCCTGCGTGTTTAGGTCAGGGGGGACACGCATGCATACAGGCACGAAAGGGGGCACGGGAAGTGACACAAGCGACCAGGCAAAAGCGTGCGGCGCCCTGCGTGTGTAGGTCAGGGGGGACACGCGTGCATACGGGCACGAAGGGGGGCACGGAAAGCCACGCAAGCGACCAGGCAAAAGCGTGCGGCGCCCTGCTTGTTTAGGTCAGGGGGGACACGCATGCATACCGGCATGAAGGGGGGCACGGGAAGTGACACAAGCGACCAGGCAAAAGCGTGCGGCGCCCTGCGTGTTTAGGTCAGGGGGGACACGCATGCATACAGGCACGAAGGGGGGCACGGGAAGAGAGGCAAGCGACCAGGCAACAGCGTGCGGCGCCCTGCGTTTTAAGGTTTGAGGGACATGCATGCGTACAGGCACGAATGGGGGGCACGGTAAGGAAGGCAAGCGACCAGGCAAAAGCGTGCGGCGCCCTGCGTGTTTAGGTCAGGGGGGACACGCATGCATACAGGCACGAAGGGGGGCACGGGAAGAGAGGCAAGCGACCAGGCAACAGCGTGCGGCGCCCTGCGTGTTTAGGTCAGGGGGGACACGCATGCATACGGGCACGAAGGGGGGCACGGGAAGCCAGGCAAGCGACCAGGCAGCAGCGTGCGGCGCCCTGCTTGTTTAGGTCAGGGGGTACACGCATGCATACCGGCATGAAGGGAAGCTCGGGAAGAGAGGCAAGCGACCGGGCAAACGCGTGCGGCGCCCTGCGTGTTTAGGTCAGGGGGTACACGCATGCATACCGGCACGAAGCGAAGCTCGGGAAGTCAGGCAAGCGACCAGGCAGCAGCGTGCGGTGCCCTGCTTGTTTAGGTCAGGGGGGACACGCATGCATACAGGCACGAAGGGGGGCACGGGAAGAGAGGCAAGCGACCAGGCAAGAGCGTGCGGCGCCCTGCGTTTTAAGGTTTGAGGGACATGCATGCGTACAGGCACGAATGGGGGGCACGGTAAGTCAGGCAAGCGACCAGGCAGCAGCGTGCGGCGCCCTGCGTTTTAAGATTTGAGGGACATGCATGCGTACAGGCACGAATGGGGGGCACGGTAAGGAAGGCAAGCGACCAGGCAACAGCGTGGCGGCGCCCTGCTTGTTAAGGTCAGGGGGGGACACGCATGCATACAGGCACGAAGGGGGGCACGGGAAGAGAGGCAAGCGACCAGGCAAGAGCGCGCGGCGCCCTGCGTGTTTAGGTCAGGGGGGACACGCATGCATACGGGCACGAAGGGGGGCACGGGAAGCCAGGCAAGCGACCAGGCAGCAGCGTGCGGCGCCCTGCTTGTTTAGGTCAGGGGGTACACGCATGCATACCGGCATGAAGGGAAGCTCGGGAAGATAGGCAAGCGACCGGGCAAACGCGTGCGGCGCCCTGCGTGTTTAGGTCAGGGGGTACACGCATGCATACCGGCACGAAGCGAAGCTCGGGAAGTCAGGCAAGCGACCAGGCAGCAGCGTGCGGCGCCCTGCGTGTTTAGGTCAGGGGGGACACGCATGCATACAGGCACGAAGGGGGGCACGTGAAGTGACACAAGCGACCAGGCAAGAGCGTGCGGCGCCCTGCGTTTTAAGGTTTGAGGGACATGCATGCGTACAGGCACGAATGGGGGGCACGGGAAGAGAGGCAAGCGACCAGGCAAGAGCGCGCGGCGCCCTGCGTGTTTAGGTCAGGGGGGACACGCATGCATACGGGCACGAAGGGGGGCACGAGAAGCCAGGCAAGCGACCAGGCAACAGCGTGCGGCGCCCTGCGTTTTAAGGTTTGAGGGACATGCATGCGTACAGGCACGAATGGGGGGCACGGTAAGGAAGGCAAGCGACCAGGCAAAAGCGTGCGGCGCCCTGCGTGTTTAGGTCAGGGGGGACACGCATGCATACAGGCACGAAGGGGGGCACGGGAAGAGAGGCAAGCGACCAGGCAACAGCGTGCGGCGCCCTGCGTGTTTAGTTCAGGGGGGACACGCATGCATACGGGCACGAAGGGGGGCACGGGAAGCCAGGCAAGCGACCAGGCAGCAGCGTGCGGCGCCCTGCTTGTTTAGGTCAGGGGGTACACGCATGCATACCGGCATGAAGGGAAGCTCGGGAAGAGAGGCAAGCGACCGGGCAAACGCGTGCGGCGCCCTGCGTGTTTAGGTCAGGGGGTACACGCATGCATACCGGCACGAAGCGAAGCTCGGGAAGTCAGGCAAGCGACCAGGCAGCAGCGTGCGGTGCCCTGCTTGTTTAGGTCAGGGGGGACACGCATGCATACAGGCACGAAGGGGGGCACGGGAAGAGAGGCAAGCGACCAGGCAACAGCGTGCGGCGCCCTGCGTGTTTAGGTCAGGGGGGACACGCATGCATACAGGCACGAAAGGGGGCACGGGAAGTGACACAAGCGACCAGGCAACAGCGTGCGGCGCCCTGCGTGTGTAGGACAGGGGGGACACGCGTGCATACGGGCACGAAGGGGGGCACGGAAAGCCACGCAAGCGACCAGGCAAAAGCGTGCGGCGCCCTGCTTGTTTAAATCAGGGGGGACACGCATGCATACCGGCATGAAGGGGGGCACGGGAAGTGACACAAGCGACCAGGCAAAAGCGTGCGGCGCCCTGCGTGTTTAGGTCAGGGGGGACACGCATGCATAAAGGCACGAAGGGGGGCACGAGAAGCCAGGCAAGCGACCAGGCAACAGCGTGCGGCGCCCTGCGTTTTAAGGTTTGAGGGACATGCATGCGTACAGGCACGAATGGGGGGCACGGTAAGGAAGGCAAGCGACCAGGCAAAAGCGTGCGGCGCCCTGCGTGTTTAGGTCAGGGGGGACACGCATGCATACAGGCACGAAGGGGGGCACGGGAAGAGAGGCAAGCGACCAGGCAACAGCGTGCGGCGCCCTGCGTGTTTAGGTCAGGGGGGACACGCATGCATACGGGCACGAAGGGGGGCACGGGAAGCCAGGCAAGCGACCAGGCAGCAGCGTGCGGCGCCCTGCTTGTTTAGGTCAGGGGGTACACGCATGCATACCGGCATGAAGGGAAGCTCGGGAAGAGAGGCAAGCGACCGGGCAAACGCGTGCGGCGCCCTGCGTGTTAGGTCAGGGGGTACACGCATGCATACCGGCACGAAGCGAAGCTCGGGAAGTCAGGCAAGCGACCAGGCAGCAGCGTGCGGTGCCCTGCTTGTTTAGGTCAGGGGGGACACGCATGCATACAGGCACGAAGGGGGGCACGGGAAGAGAGGCAAGCGACCAGGCAACAGCGTGCGGCGCCCTGCGTGTTTAGGTCAGGGGGGACACGCATGCATACAGGCACGAAAGGGGGCACGGGAAGTGACACAAGCGACCAGGCAACAGCGTGCGGCGCCCTGCGTGTGTAGGACAGGGGGGACACGCGTGCATACGGGCACGAAGGGGGGCACGGAAAGCCACGCAAGCGACCAGGCAAAAGCGTGCGGCGCCCTGCTTGTTTAAATCAGGGGGGACACGCATGCATACCGGCATGAAGGGGGGCACGGGAAGTGACACAAGCGACCAGGCAAAAGCGTGCGGCGCCCTGCGTGTTTAGGTCAGGGGGGACACGCATGCATACAGGCACGAAGGGGGGCACGGGAAGAGAGGCAAGCGACCAGGCAACAGCGTGCGGCGCCCTGCGTGTTTAGGTCAGGGGGGACACGCATGCATACGGGCACGAAGGGGGGCACGGGAAGCCAGGCAAGCGACCAGGCAGCAGCGTGCGGCGCCCTGCTTGTTTAGGTCAGGGGGTACACGCATGCATACCGGCATGAAGGGAAGCTCGGGAAGAGAGGCAAGCGACCGGGCAAACGCGTGCGGCGCCCTGCGTGTTTAGGTCAGGGGGTACACGCATGCATACCGGCACGAAGCGAAGCTCGGGAAGTCAGGCAAGCGACCAGGCAGCAGCGTGCGGTGCCCTGCTTGTTTAGGTCAGGGGGGGACACGCATGCATACAGGCACGAAGGGGGGCACGGGAAGAGAGGCAAGCGACCAGGCAACAGCGTGCGGCGCCCTGCGTGTTTAGGTCAGGGGGGACACGCATGCATACAGGCACGAAAGGGGGCACGGGAAGTGACACAAGCGACCAGGCAACAGCGTGCGGCGCCCTGCGTGTGTAGGACAGGGGGGACACGCGTGCATACGGGCACGAAGGGGGGCACGGAAAGCCACGCAAGCGACCAGGCAAAAGCGTGCGGCGCCCTGCTTGTTTAAATCAGGGGGGACACGCATGCATACCGGCATGAAGGGGGGCACGGGAAGTGACACAAGCGACCAGGCAAAAGCGTGCGGCGCCCTGCGTGTTTAGGTCAGGGGGGACACGCATGCATAAAGGCACGAAGGGGGGCACGGGAAGAGAGGCAAGCGACCAGGCAACAGCGTGCGGCGCCCTGCGTTTTAAGGTTTGAGGGACATGCATGCGTACAGGCACGAATGGGGGGCACGGTAAGGAAGGCAAGCGACCAGGCAAAAGCGTGCGGCGCCCTGCGTGTTTAGGTCAGGGGGGACACGCATGCATACAGGCACGAAGGGGGGCACGGGAAGAGAGGCAAGCGACCAGGCAACAGCGTGCGGCGCCCTGCGTGTTTAGGTCAGGGGGGACACGCATGCATACGGGCACGAAGGGGGGCACGGGAAGCCAGGCAAGCGACCAGGCAGCAGCGTGCGGCGCCCTGCTTGTTTAGGTCAGGGGGTACACGCATGCATACCGGCATGAAGGGAAGCTCGGGAAGAGAGGCAAGCGACCGGGCAAAACGCGTGCGGCGCCCTGCGTGTTTAGGTCAGGGGGTACACGCATGCATACCGGCACGAAGCGAAGCTCGGGAAGTCAGGCAAGCGACCAGGCAGCAGCGTGCGGTGCCCTGCTTGTTTAGGTCAGGGGGGACACGCATGCATACAGGCACGAAGGGGGGCACGGGAAGAGAGGCAAGCGACCAGGCAAGAGCGTGCGGCGCCCTGCGTTTAAGGTTTGAGGGACATGCATGCGTACAGGCACGAATGGGGGGCACGGTAAGTCAGGCAAGCGACCAGGCAGCAGCGTGCGGCGCCCTGCGTTTTAAGGTTTGAGGGACATGCATGCGTACAGGCACGAATGGGGGGCACGGTAAGGAAGGCAAGCGACCAGGCAACAGCGTGCGGCGCCCTGCTTGTTTAGGTCAGGGGGGACACGCATGCATACAGGCACGAAGGGGGGCACGGGAAGAGAGGCAAGCGACCAGGCAAGAGCGCGCGGCGCCCTGCGTGTTTAGGTCAGGGGGGACACGCATGCATACGGGCACGAAGGGGGGCACGGGAAGCCAGGCAAGCGACCAGGCAGCAGCGTGCGGCGCCCTGCTTGTTTAGGTCAGGGGGTACACGCATGCATACCGGCATGAAGGGAAGCTCGGGAAGAGAGGCAAGCGACCGGGCAAACGCGTGCGGCGCCCTGCGTGTTTAGGTCAGGGGGTACACGCATGCATACCGGCACGAAGCGAAGCTCGGGAAGTGAGGCAAGCGACCAGGCAAAAGCGTGCGGCGCCCTGCGTGTTTAGGTCAGGGGGGACACGCATGCATACAGGCACGAAGGGGGGCACGGGAAGTGACACAAGCGACCAGGCAAGAGCGTGCGGCGCCCTGCGTTTTAAGGTTTGAGGGACATGCATGCGTACAGGCACGAATGGGGGGCACGGGAAGCCAGGCAAGCGACCAGGCAAAAGCGTGCGGCGCCCTGCGTGTATAGGTCAGGGGGGACACGCATGCATACAGGCACGAAGGGGGGCACGGGAAGTCAGGCAAGCGACCAGGCAAGAGCGCGCGGCGCCCTGCGTGTTTAGGTCAGGGGGGACACGCATGCATACGGGCACGAAGGGGGGCACGGGAAGCCAGGCAAGCGACCAGGCAGCAGCGTGCGGCGCCCTGCGTGTTTAGGTCAGGGGGGACACGCATGCATACAGGCACGAAGGGGGGCACGGGAAGCCAGGCAAGCGACCAGGCAACAGCGTGCGGCGCCCTGCGTGTTTAGGTCAGGGGGGACACGCATGCATACAGGCACGAAGGGGGGCACGGGAAGCCAGGCAAGCGACCAGGCAACAGCGTGCGGCGCCCTGCGTGTTTAGGTCAGGGGGGACACGCATGCATACGGGCACGAAGGGGGGCACGGTAAGAGAGGCAAGCGACCAGGCAAGTGCGTGCGGCGCCCTGCGTGTTTAGGTCAGGGGGGACACGCATGCATACAGGCACGAAAGGGGGCACGGGAAGTGACACAAGCGACCAGGCAAAAGCGTGCGGCGCCCTGCGTGTGTAGGTCAGGGGGGACACGCATGCATAAAGGCACGAAGGGGGGCACGGGAAGAGAGGCAAGCGACCAGGCAACAGCGTGCGGCGCCCTGCGTTTTAAGGTTTGAGGGACATGCATGCGTACAGGCACGAATGGGGGGCACGGTAAGGAAGGCAAGCGACCAGGCAAAAGCGTGCGGCGCCCTGCGTGTTTAGGTCAGGGGGGACACGCATGCATACAGGCACGAAGGGGGGCACGGGAAGAGAGGCAAGCGACCAGGCAACAGCGTGCGGCGCCCTGCGTGTTTAGGTCAGGGGGGACACGCATGCATACGGGCACGAAGGGGGGCACGGGAAGCCAGGCAAGCGACCAGGCAGCAGCGTGCGGCGCCCTGCGTGTTTAGGTCAGGGGGGACACGCATGCATACGGGCACGAATGGGGGCACGGTAAGAGAGGCAAGCGACCAGGCAAGTGCGTGCGGCGCCCTGCGTGTTTAGGTCAGGGGGGACACGCATGCATACAGGCACGAAAGGGGGCACGGGAAGTGACACAAGCGACCAGGCAAAAGCGTGCGGCGCCCTGCGTGTGTAGGTCAGGGGGGACACGCATGCATAAAGGCACGAAGGGGGGCACGGGAAGAGAGGCAAGCGACCAGGCAACAGCGTGCGGCGCCCTGCGTTTTAAGGTTTGAGGGACATGCATGCGTACAGGCACGAATGGGGGGCACGGTAAGGAAGGCAAGCGACCAGGCAAAAGCGTGCGGCGCCCTGCGTGTTTAGGTCAGGGGGGACACGCATGCATACAGGCACGAAGGGGGGCACGGGAAGAGAGGCAAGCGACCAGGCAAGTGCGTGCGGCGCCCTGCGTGTTTAGGTCAGGGGGGACACGCATGCATACGGGCACGAAGGGGGGCACGGGAAGCCAGGCAAGCGACCAGGCAAAAGCGTGCGGCGCCCTGCGTGTATAGGTCAGGGGGGACACGCATGCATACAGGCACGAAGGGGGGCACGGGAAGAGAGGCAAGCGACCAGGCAACAGCGTGCGGCGCCCTGCGTGTTTAGGTCAGGGGGGACAAGCATGCATACGGGCACGAATGGGGGGCACGGGAAGCCAGGCAAGCGACCAGGCAACAGCGTGCGGCGCCCTGCGTGTTTAGGTCAGGGGGGACACGCATGCATACAGGCACGAAGGGGGGCACGGGAAGAGAGGCAAGCGACCAGGCAACAGCGTGCGGCGCCCTGCGTGTTTAGGTCAGGGGGGACAAGCATGCATACGGGCACGAATGGGGGGCACGGTAAGAGAGGCAAGCGACCAGGCAAGTGCGTGCGGCGCCCTGCGTGTTTAGGTCAGGGGGGACACGCATGCATACAGGCACGAAAGGGGGCACGGGAAGTGACACAAGCGACCAGGCAAAAGCGTGCGGCGCCCTGCGTGTGTAGGTCAGGGGGGACACGCATGCATAAAGGCACGAAGGGGGGCACGGGAAGAGAGGCAAGCGACCAGGCAACAGCGTGCGGCGCCCTGCGTTTTAAGGTTTGAGGGACATGCATGCGTACAGGCACGAATGGGGGGCACGGTAAGGAAGGCAAGCGACCAGGCAAAAGCGTGCGGCGCCCTGCGTGTTTAGGTCAGGGGGGACACGCATGCATACAGGCACGAATGGGGGGCACGGGAAGCCAGGCAAGCGACCAGGCAACAGCGTGCGGCGCCCTGCGTGTTTAGGTCAGGGGGGACACGCATGCATACGGGCACGAAGGGGGGCACGGGAAGCCAGGCAAGCGACCAGGCAGCAGCGTGCGGCGCCCTGCGTGTTTAGGTCAGGGGGGACACGCATGCATACGGGCACGAATGGGGGGCACGGTAAGAGAGGCAAGCGACCAGGCAAGTGCGTGCGGCGCCCTGCGTGTTTAGGTCAGGGGGGACACGCATGCATACAGGCACGAAAGGGGGCACGGGAAGTGACACAAGCGACCAGGCAAAAGCGTGCGGCGCCCTGCGTGTTTAGGTCAGGGGGGACACGCATGCATACAGGCACGAAGGGGGGCACGGGAAGAGAGGCAAGCGACCAGGCAAGAGCGTGCGGCGCCCTGCGTTTTAAGGTTTGAGGGACATGCATGCGTACAGGCACGAATGGGGGGCACGGTAAGTCAGGCAAGCGACCAGGCAGCAGCGTGCGGCGCCCTGCGTGTATAGGTCAGGGGGGACACGCATGCATACAGGCACGAAGGGGGGCACGGGAAGAGAGGCAAGCGACCAGGCAACAGCGTGCGGCGCCCTGCGTGTTTAGGTCAGGGGGGACAAGCATGCATACGGGCACGAATGGGGGGCACGGGAAGCCAGGCAAGCGACCAGGCAGCAGCGTGCGGCGCCCTGCGTGTTTAGGTCAGGGGGGACACGCATGCATACAGGCACGAAGGGGGGCACGGGAAGCCAGGCAAGCGACCGGGCAAACGCGTGCGGCGCCCTGCGTGTTTAGGTCAGGGGGGACACGCATGCATACGGGCACGAATGGGGGGCACGGTAAGAGAGGCAAGCGACCAGGCAAGTGCGTGCGGCGCCCTGCGTGTTTAGGTCAGGGGGGACACGCATGCATACAGGCACGAAAGGGGGCACGGGAAGTGACACAAGCGACCAGGCAACAGCGTGCGGCGCCCTGCGTGTTTAGGTCAGGGGGGACACGCATGCATACAGGCACGAAGGGGGGCACGGGAAGAGAGGCAAGCGACCAGGCAGCAGCGTGCGGCGCCCTGCGTGTTTAGGTCAGGGGGGACACGCATGCATACGGGCACGAATGGGGGGCACGGTAAGGAAGGCAAGCGACCAGGCAAAAGCGTGCGGCGCCCTGCGTGTTTAGGTCAGGGGGGACACGCATGCATACAGGCACGAAGGGGGGCACGGGAAGAGAGGCAAGCGACCAGGCAACAGCGTGCGGCGCCCTGCGTGTTTAGGTCAGGGGGGACACGCATGCATACGGGCACGAAGGGGGGCACGGGAAGCCAGGCAAGCGACCAGGCAGCAGCGTGCGGCGCCCTGCTTGTTTAGGTCAGGGGGTACACGCATGCATACGGGCACGAATGGGGGGCACGGTAAGAGAGGCAAGCGACCAGGCAAGTGCGTGCGGCGCCCTGCGTGTTTAGGTCAGGGGGGACACGCATGCATACAGGCACGAAAGGGGGCACGGGAAGTGACACAAGCGACCAGGCAAAAGCGTGCGGCGCCCTGCGTGTGTAGGTCAGGGGGGACACGCATGCATAAAGGCACGAAGGGGGGCACGGGAAGAGAGGCAAGCGACCAGGCAACAGCGTGCGGCGCCCTGCGTTTAAGGTTTGAGGGACATGCATGCGTACAGGCACGAATGGGGGGCACGGTAAGGAAGGCAAGCGACCAGGCAAAAGCGTGCGGCGCCCTGCGTGTTTAGGTCAGGGGGGACACGCATGCATACAGGCACGAAGGGGGGCACGAAAAGAGAGGCAAGCGACCAGGCAAGTGCGTGCGGCGCCCTGCGTGTTTAGGTCAGGGGGGACACGCATGCATACAGGCACGAAGGGGGGCACGAAAAGAGAGGCAAGCGACCAGGCAGCAGCGTGCGGCGCCCTGCTTGTTTAGGTCAGGGGGTACACGCATGCATACCGGCATGAAGGTAAGCTCGGGAAGAGAGGCAAGCGACCGGGCAAACGCGTGCGGCGCCCTGCGTGTTTAGGTCAGGGGGGACACGCATGCATACCGGCACGAAGCGAAGCTCGGGAAGTCAGGCAAGCGACCAGGCAGCAGCGTGCGGCGCCCTGCTTGTTTAGGTCAGGGGGGACACGCATGCATACAGGCACGAAGGGGGGCACGGGAAGAGAGGCAAGCGACCAGGCAAGAGCGTGCGGCGCCCTGCGTTTTAAGGTTTGAGGGACATGCATGCGTACAGGCACGAATGGGGGGCACGGTAAGTCAGGCAAGCGACCAGGCAGCAGCGTGCGGCGCCCTGCGTTTTAAGGTTTGAGGGACATGCATGCGTACAGGCACGAATGGGGGGCACGGTAAGGAAGGCAAGCGACCAGGCAAAAGCGTGCGGCGCCCTGCGTGTTTAGGTCAGGGGGGACACGCATGCATACAGGCACGAAGGGGGCACGGGAAGAGAGGCAAGCGACCAGGCAAGAGCGCGCGGCGCCCTGCGTGTTTAGGTCAGGGGGGACACGCATGCATACGGGCACGAAGGGGGGCACGGGAAGCCAGGCAAGCGACCAGGCAGCAGCGTGCGGCGCCCTGCTTGTTTAGGTCAGGGGGTACACGCATGCATACCGGCATGAAGGGGGGCACGGGAAGAGAGGCAAGCGACCGGGCAAACGCGTGCGGCGCCCTGCGTGTTTAGGTCAGGGGGTACACGCATGCATACCGGCACGAAGCGAAGCTCGGGAAGTCAGGCAAGCGACCAGGCAGCAGCGTGCGGCGCCCTGCGTGTTTAGGTCAGGGGGGACACGCATGCATACAGGCACGAAGGGGGGCACGGGAAGTGACACAAGCGACCAGGCAAGAGCGTGCGGCGCCCTGCGTTTTAAGGTTTGAGGGACATGCATGCGTACAGGCACGAATGGGGGGCACGGGAAGTCAGGCAAGCGACCAGGCAGCAGCGTGCGGCGCCCTGCGTGTTTAGGTCAGGGGAGACACGCATGCATACGGGCATGAAGGGGGGCACGAGAAGCCAGGCAAGCGACCAGGCAAGTGCGTGCGGCGCCCTGCGTTTTAAGGTATGAGGGACACGCATGCATACAGGCACGAATGGGGGGCACGGGAAGCCAGGCAAGCGACCAGGCAAAAGCGTGCGGCGCCCTGCGTGTTTAGGTCAGGGGGTACACGCTTGCATACCGGCATGAAGGGGGGCACGAGAAGCCAGGCAAGCGACCAGGCAAGTGCGTGCGGCGCCCTGCGTTTTAAGGTATGAGGGACACGCATGCATACAGGCACAAATGGGGGGCACGGGAAGCCAGGCAAGCGACCAGGCAAAAGCGTGCGGCGCCCTGCGTGTATAGGTCAGGGGGGACACGCATGCATACAGGCATGAAGGGGGGCACGGGAAGTCAGGCAAGCGACCAGGCAACAGCGTGCGGCGCCCTGCGTGTTTAGGTCAGGGGGTACACGCATGCATACCGGCACGAAGGGGGGCACGGGAAGAGAGGCAAGCGACCAGGCAACAGCGTGCGGCGCCCTGCGTGTTTAGGTCAGGGGGGACACGCATGCATACAGGCACGAAGGGGGGCACGGGAAGCCAGGCAAGCGACCAGGCAACAGCGTGCGGCGCCCTGCGTGTTTAGGTCAGGGGGGACACGCATGCATACAGGCACGAAGGGGGGCACGGGAAGAGAGGCAAGCGACCAGGCAGCAGCGTGCGGCGCCCTGCGTGTTTAGGTCAGGGGGGACACGCATGCATACGGGCACGAATGGGGGCACGGTAAGAGAGGCAAGCGACCAGGCAAAAGCGTGCGGCGCCCTGCGTGTTTAGGTCAGGGGGGACACGCATGCATACAGGCACGAAAGGGGGCACGGGAAGTGACACAAGCGACCGGGCAAACGCGTGCGGCGCCCTGCGTGTTTAGGTCAGGGGGGACACGCGTGCATACGGGCACAAAGGGGGGCACGGGAAGAGAGGCAAGCGACCAGGCAAAAGCGTGCGGCGCCCTGCTTGTTTAGGTCAGGGGGGACACGCATGCATACAGGCACGAAGGGGGGCACGGGAAGAGAGGCAAGCGACCAGGCAAGTGCGTGCGGCGCCCTGCGTTTTAAGGTATGAGGGACACGCATGCATACAGGCACGAAGGGGGGCACGGGAAGCCAGGCAAGCGACCAGGCAGCAGCGTGCGGCGCCCTGCGTGTATAGGTCAGGGGGGACACGCATGCATACAGGCACGAAGGGGGGCACGGTAAGGAAGGCAAGCGACCAGGCAGCAGCGTGCGGCGCCCTGCTTGTTTAGGTCAGGGGGGACACGCATGCATACCGGCACGAAGGGGGGCACGGGAAGAGAGGCAAGCGACCAGGCAACAGCGTGCGGCGCCCTGCGTGTTTAGGTCAGGGGAGACACGCATGCATACGGGCATGAAGGGGGGCACGAGAAGCCAGGCAAGCGACCAGGCAAGTGCGTGCGGCGCCCTGCGTGTTTAGGTCAGGGGGGACACGCATGCATACAGGCACGAAGGGGGGCACGGGAAGAGAGGCAAGCGACCAGGCAACAGCGTGCGGCGCCCTGCGTGTTTAGGTCAGGGGGGACACGCATGCATACAGGCACGAAGGGGGCCACGGGAAGAGAGGCAAGCGACCAGGCAACAGCGTGCGGCGCCCTGCGTGTTTAGGTCAGGGGGGACACGCATGCATACAGGCACGAAGGGGGGCACGGGAAGAGAGGCAAGCGACCAGGCAAAAGCGTGCGGCGCCCTGCGTGTATAGGTCAGGGGGGACACGCATGCATACAGGCATGAAGGGGGGCACGGGAAGTCAGGCAAGCGACCAGGCAGCAGCGTGCGGCGCCCTGCTTGTTTAGGTCAGGGGGGACACGCATGCATACAGGCACGAAGGGGGGCACGGGAAGAGAGGCAAGCGACCAGGCAACAGCGTGCGGCGCCCTGCGTGTTTAGGTCAGGGGGGACACGCATGCATACAGGCACGAAGGGGGGCACGGGAAGCCAGGCAAGCGACCAGGCAACAGCGTGCGGCGCCCTGCGTGTTTAGGTCAGGGGGGACACGCATGCATACAGGCACGAAGGGGGGCACGGGAAGAGAGGCAAGCGACCAGGCAGCAGCGTGCGGCGCCCTGCGTGTTTAAGTCAGGGGGGACACGCATGCATACGGGCACGAATGGGGGCACGGTAAGAGAGGCAAGCGACCAGGCAAAAGCGTGCGGCGCCCTGCGTGTTTAGGTCAGGGGGGACACGCATGCATACAGGCACGAAAGGGGGCACGGGAAGTGACACAAGCGACCAGGCAAAAGCGTGCGGCGCCCTGCGTGTGTAGGTCAGGGGGGACACGCGTGCATACGGGCACAAAGGGGGGCACGGGAAGAGAGGCAAGCGACCAGGCAAAAGCGTGCGGCGCCCTGCGTGTGTAGGTCAGGGGGGACACGCATGCATACAGGCACGAAGGGGGGCACGGGAAGTGACACAAGCGACCAGGCAAGAGCGTGCGGCGCCCTGCGTTTTAAGGTTTGAGGGACATGCATGCGTACAGGCACGAATGGGGGGCACGGTAAGTCAGGCAAGCGACCAGGCAGCAGCGTGCGGCGCCCTGCGTTTTAAGGTTTGAGGGACATGCATGCGTACAGGCACGAATGGGGGGCACGGTAAGGAAGGCAAGCGACCAGGCAAAAGCGTGCGGCGCCCTGCTTGTTTAGGTCAGGAGGGACATGCATGCATACAGGCACGAAGGGGGGCACGGGAAGAGAGGCAAGCGACCAGGCAAGAGCGCGCGGCGCCCTGCGTGTTTAGGTCAGGGGGGACACGCATGCATACGGGCACGAAGGGGGGCACGGGAAGCCAGGCAAGCGACCAGGCAGCAGCGTGCGGCGCCCTGCTTGTTTAGGTCAGGGGGTACACGCATGCATACCGGCATGAAGGGGGGCACGGGAAGAGAGGCAAGCGACCGGGCAAACGCGTGCGGCGCCCTGCGTGTTTAGGTCAGGGGGTACACGCATGCATACCGGCACGAAGCGAAGCTCGGGAAGTCAGGCAAGCGACCAGGCAGCAGCGTGCGGCGCCCTGCTTGTTTAGGTCAGGGGGGACACGCATGCATACAGGCACGAAGGGGGGCACGGGAAGAGAGGCAAGCGACCAGGCAAGAGCGTGCGGCGCCCTGCGTTTTAAGGTTTGAGGGACATGCATGCGTACAGGCACGAATGGGGGGCACGGTAAGTCAGGCAAGCGACCAGGCAAAAGCGTGCGGCGCCCTGCGTGTTTAGGTCAGGGGAGACACGCATGCATACGGGCACGAAGGGGGGGCACGGGAAGAGAGGCAAGCGACCAGGCAGCAGCGTGCGGCGCCCTGCGTATTAAGGTTTGAGGGACATGCATGCGTACAGGCACGAAGGGGGGCTCGGGAAACCAGGCAAGCGACCAGGCAAAAGCGTGCGGCGCCCTGCGTGTTTAGGTCAGGGGGTACACGCTTGCATACCGGCATGAAGGGGGGCACGAGAAGCCAGGCAAGCGACCAGGCAAGTGCGTGCGGCGCCCTGCGTTTTAAGGTATGAGGGACACGCATGCATACAGGCACGAAGGGGGGCACGGGAAGCCAGGCAAGCGACCAGGCAAAAGCGTGCGGCGCCCTGCGTGTATAGGTCAGGGGGGACACGCATGCATACAGGCACGAAGGGGGGCACGGGAAGTCAGGCAAGCGACCAGGCAAAAGCGTGCGGCGCCCTGCGTGTTTAGGTCAGGGGGGACACGCATGCATACAGGCACGAAGGGGGGCACGGGAAGAGAGGCAAGCGACCAGGCAGCAGCGTGCGGCGCCCTGCTTGTTTAGGTCAGGGGGGACACGCATGCATACAGGCACGAAGGGGGGCACGGGAAGCCAGGCAAGCGACCAGGCAACAGCGTGCGGCGCCCTGCGTGTTTAGGTCAGGGGGGACACGCATGCATACAGGCACGAAGGGGGGCACGGGAAGAGAGGCAAGCGACCAGGCAGCAGCGTGCGGCGCCCTGCGTGTTTAGGTCAGGGGGGACACGCATGCATACGGGCACGAATGGGGGGCACGGTAAGAGAGGCAAGCGACCAGGCAAAAGCGTGCGGCGCCCTGCGTGTTTAGGTCAGGGGGGACACGCATGCATACAGGCACGAAAGGGGGCACGGGAAGTGACACAAGCGACCAGGCAAAAGCGTGCGGCGCCCTGCGTGTGTAGGTCAGGGGGGACACGCGTGCATACGGGCACAAAGGGGGGCACGGGAAGAGAGGCAAGCGACCAGGCAAAAGCGTGCGGCGCCCTGCTTGTTTAGGTCAGGGGGGACACGCATGCATACAGGCACGAAGGGGGGCACGGGAAGAGAGGCAAGCGACCAGGCAAAAGCGTGCGGCGCCCTGCGTGTTTAAGTCAGGGGGGACACGCATGCATACAGGCACGAAGGGGGGCACGGGAAGAGAGGCAAGCGACCAGGCAACAGCGTGCGGCGCCCTGCGTGTTTAGGTCAGGAGGGACATGCATGCGTATAGGCACGAATGGGGGGCACGGTAAGGAAGGCAAGCGACCACGGCAAAAGCGTGCGGCGCCCTGCGTGTTTAGGTCAGGGGGGACACGCATGCATACGGGCACGAAGGGGGGCACGGGAAGCCAGGCAAGCGACCAGGCAGCAGCGTGCGGCGCCCTGCTTGTTTAGGTCAGGGGGTACACGCATGCATACCGGCATGAAGGGAAGCTCGGGAAGTCAGGCGAACGACCGGGCAAACGCGTGCGGCGCCCTGCTTGTTTAGGTCAGGGGGGACACGCATGCATACCGGAACGAAGCGAAGCTCGGGAAGTCAGGCAAGCGACCAGGCAAGAGCGTGCGGCGCCCTGCGTTTTAAGGTTTGAGGGACATGCATGCGTACAGGCACGAAGGGGGGCACGGGAAGCCAGGCAAGCGACCAGGCAGCAGCGTGCGGCGCCCTGCTTGTTTAGGTCAGGGGGGACACGCATGCATACAGGCACGAAGGGGGGCACGGGAAGAGAGGCAAGCGACCAGGCGAGAGCGTGCGGCGCCCTGCGTGTTTAGGTCAGGGGGGACACGCATGCATACAGGCACGAAGGGGGGCACGGGAAGAGAGGCAAGCGACCAGGCAGCAGCGTGCGGCGCCCTGCGTTTTAAGGTTTGAGGGACATGCATGCGTACAGGCACGAATGGGGGGCACGGTAAGAAAGGCAAGCGACCAGGCAAAAGCGTGCGGCGCCCTGCGTGTTTAGGTCAGGGGGGACACGCATGCATACAGGCACGAAGGGGGGCACGGGAAGAGAGGCAAGCGACCAGGCAGCAGCGTGCGGCGCCCTGCGTGTTTAGGTCAGGGGGGACACGCATGCATACGGGCACAAATGGGGGGCACGGTAAGAGAGGCAAGCGACCAGGCAGCAGCGTGCGGCGCCCTGCGTGTTTAGGTCAGGGGGGACACGCATGCATACAGGCACGAAAGGGGGCACGGGAAGTGACACAAGCGACCAGGCAAAAGCGTGCGGCGCCCTGCGTGTGTAGGTCAGGGGGGACACGCGTGCATACGGGCACAAAGGGGGGCACGGGAAGAGAGGCAAGCGACCAGGCAAAAGCGTGCGGCGCCCTGCTTGTTTAGGTCAGGGGGGACACGCATGCATACAGGCACGAAGGGGGGCACGGTAAGAGAGGCAAGCGACCAGGCAAGTGCGTGCGGCGCCCTGCGTGTTTAAGTCAGGGGGGACACGCATGCATACAGGCACGAAGGGGGGCACGGGAAGAGAGGCAAGCGACCAGGCAACAGCGTGCGGCGCCCTGCGTGTTTAGGTCAGGAGGGACATGCATGCGTATAGGCACGAATGGGGGGCACGGTAAGGAAGGCAAGCGACCACGGCAAAAGCGTGCGGCGCCCTGCGTGTTTAGGTCAGGGGGGACACGCATGCATACGGGCACGAAGGGGGGCACGGGAAGCCAGGCAAGCGACCAGGCAAAAGCGTGCGGCGCCCTGCGTGTTTAGGTCAGGGGGGACACGCATGCATACCGGCATGAAGGGAAGCTCGGGAAGTCAGGCGAACGACCGGGCAAACGCGTGCGGCGCCCTGCGTGTTTAGGTCAGGGGGTACACGCATGCATACCGGAACGAAGCGAAGTTCTGGAAGTCAGGCAAGCGACCAGGCAAGAGCGTGCGGCGCCCTGCGTTTTAAGGTTTGAGGGACACGCATGCGTACAGGCACGAATGGGGGGCACGGTAAGGAAGGCAAGCGACCAGGCAGCAGCGTGCGGCGCCCTGCGTGTTTAGGTCAGGGGGGACACGCATGCATACAGGCACGAAGGGGGGCACGGTAAGAGAGGCAAGCGACCAGGCAAAAGCGTGCGGCGCCCTGCGTGTTTAGGTCAGGGGGGACACGCATGCATACCGGAACGAAGCGAAGTTCGGGAAGTCAGGCAAGCGACCAGGCAAGAGCGTGCGGCGCCCTGCGTTTTAAGGTTTGAGGGACACGCATGCGTACAGGCACGAATGGGGGGCACGGTAAGGAAGGCAAGCGACCAGGCAGCAGCGTGCGGCGCCCTGCGTGTTTAGGTCAGGGGGGACACGCATGCATACAGGCACGAAGGAGGGCACGGGAAGAGAGGCAAGCGACCAGGCAGCAGCGTGCGGCGCCCTGCGTTTTAAGGTTTGAGGGACATGCATGCGTACAGGCACGAATGGGGGGCACGGTAAGGAAGGCAAGCGACCAGGCAGCAGCGTGCGGCGCCCTGCGTGTTTAGGTCAGGGGGGACACGCATGCATACAGGCACGAAGGGGGGCACGGTAAGAGAGGCAAGCGACCAGGCAGCAGCGTGCGGCTCCCTGCTTGTTTAGGTCAGGGGGGACACGCATGCATACAGGCACGAAAGGGGGCACGGGAAGTGACACAAGCGACCAGGCAAAAGCGTGCGGCGCCCTGCGTGTGTAGGTCAGGGGGGACACGCGTGCATACGGGCACAAAGGGGGGCACGGGAAGAGAGGCAAGCGACCAGGCAGCAGCGTGCGGCGCCCTGCTTGTTTAGGTCAGGGGGGACACGCATGCATACAGGCACGAAGGGGGGGCACGGGAAGAGAGGCAAGCGACCAGGCAAAAGCGTGCGGCGCCCTGCGTGTTTAAGTCAGGGGGGACACGCATGCATACAGGCACGAAGGGGGGCACGGGAAGAGAGGCAAGCGACCAGGCAGCAGCGTGCGGCGCCCTGCGTTTTAAGGTTTGAGGGACATGCATGCGTATAGGCACGAATGGGGGGCACGGTAAGGAAGGCAAGCGACCACGGCAAAAGCGTGCGGCGCCCTGCGTGTTTAGGTCAGGGGGGACACGCATGCATACAGGCACGAAGGGGGGCACGGGAAGTCAGGCAAGCGACCAGGCAGCAGCGTGCGGCGCCCTGCTTGTTTAGGTCAGGGGGGACACGCATGCATACAGGCACGAAGGGGGGCACGGGAAGAGAGGCAAGCGACCAGGCAACAGCGTGCGGCGCCCTGCGTGTTTAGGTCAGGGGGGACACGCATGCATACAGGCACGAAGGGGGGCACGGGAAGCCAGGCAAGCGACCAGGCAAGAGCGTGCGGCGCCCTGCGTTTTAAGGTTTGAGGGACATGCATGCGTACAGGCACGAAGGGGGGCACGGGAAGCCAGGCAAGCGACCAGGCAGCAGCGTGCGGCGCCCTGCTTGTTTAGGTCAGGGGGGACACGCATGCATACAGGCACGAAGGGGGGCACGGGAAGAGAGGCAAGCGACCAGGCAAAAGCGTGCGGCGCCCTGCTTGTTTAGGTCAGGGGGGACACGCATGCATACAGGCACGAAGGGGGGGACGGGAAGAGAGGCAAGCGACCAGGCAAAAGCGTGCGGCGCCCTGCGTGTTTAAGTCAGGGGGGACACGCATGCATACAGGCACGAAGGGGGGCACGGGAAGAGAGGCAAGCGACCAGGCAGCAGCGTGCGGCGCCCTGCGTTTTAAGGTTTGAGGGACATGCATGCGTACAGACACGAATGGGGGGCACGGTAAGGAAGGCAAGCGACCACGGCAAAAGCGTGCGGCGCCCTGCGTGTTTAGGTCAGGGGGGACACGCATGCATACGGGCACGAAGGGGGGCACGGGAAGCCAGGCAAGCGACCAGGCAGCAGCGTGCGGCGCCCTGCTTGTTTAGGTCAGGGGGTACACGCATGCATACCGGCATGAAGGGAAGCTCGGGAAGTCAGGCGAACGACCGGGCAAACGCGTGCGGCGCCCTGCGTGTTTAGGTCAGGGGGGACACGCATGCATACCGGAACGAAGCGAAGTTCGGGAAGTCAGGCAAGCGACCAGGCAAGAGCGTGCGGCGCCCTGCGTTTTAAGGTTTGAGGGACACGCATGCGTACAGGCACGAATGGGGGGCACGGTAAGGAAGGCAAGCGACCAGGCAGCAGCGTGCGGCGCCCTGCGTGTTTAGGTCAGGGGGGACACGCATGCATACATGCACGAAGGGGGGCACGGGAAGCCAGGCAAGCGACCAGGCAAAAGCGTGCGGCGCCCTGCGTGTTTAGGTCAGGGGGGACACGCATGCATACCGGAACGAAGCGAAGTTCGGGAAGTCAGGCAAGCGACCAGGCAAGAGCGTGCGGCGCCCTGCGTTTTAAGGTTTGAGGGACACGCATGCGTACAGGCACGAATGGGGGGCACGGTAAGGAAGGCAAGCGACCAGGCAGCAGCGTGCGGCGCCCTGCGTGTTTAGGTCAGGGGGGACACGCATGCATACAGGCACGAAGGAGGGCAAGGGGAAAAGGGGCAAGCGACCAGGCAGCAGCGTACGGCGCCCTGCGTTTTAAGGTTTGAGGGACATGCATGCGTACAGGCACGAATGGGGGGCACGGTAAGGAAGGCAAGCGACCAGGCAGCAGCGTGCGGCGCCCTGCGTGTTTAGGTCAGGGGGGACACGCATGCATACAGGCACGAAGGGGGGCACGGTAAGAGAGGCAAGCGACCAGGCAAAAGCGTGCGGCGCCCTGCGTGTTTAGGTCAGGGGGGACACGCATGCATACAGGCACGAAAGGGGGCACGGGAAGTGACACAAGCGACCAGGCAAAAGCGTGCGGCGCCCTGCGTGTGTAGGTCAGGGGGGACACGCGTGCATACGGGCACAAAGGGGGGCACGGGAAGAGAGGCAAGCGACCAGGCAAAAGCGTGCGGCGCCCTGATTGTTTAGGTCAGGGGGGACACGCATGCATACAGGCACGAAGGGGGGCACGGGAAGAGAGGCAAGCGACCAGGCAAAAGCGTGCGGCGCCCTGCGTGTTTAAGTCAGGGGGGACACGCATGCATACAGGCACGAAGGGGGGCACGGGAAGAGAGGCAAGCGACCAGGCAGCAGCGTGCGGCGCCCTGCGTTTTAAGGTTTGAGGGACATGCATGCGTATAGGCACGAATGGGGGGCACGGTAAGGAAGGCAAGCGACCACGGCAAAAGCGTGCGGCGCCCTGCGTGTTTAGGTCAGGGGGGACACGCATGCATACGGGCACGAAGGGGGGCACGGGAAGCCAGGCAAGCGACCAGGCAGCAGCGTGCGGCGCCCTGCGTGTTTAGGTCAGGGGGGACACGCATGCATACCGGCATGAAGGGAAGCTCGGGAAGTCAGGCGAACGACCGGGCAAACGCGTGCGGCGCCCTGCGTGTTTAGGTCAGGGGGTACACGCATGCATACAGGCACGAAGGGGGGCACGGGAAGCGAGGCAATCGACCAGGCAAGAGCGTGCGGCGCCCTGCGTTTTAAGGTTTGAGGGACATGCATGCGTACAGGCACGAAGGGGGGCACGGGAAGCCAGGCAAGCGACCAGGCAGCAGCGTGCGGCGCCCTGCTTGTTTAGGTCAGGGGGGACACGCATGCATACAGGCACGAAGGGGGGCACGGGAAGAGAGGCAAGCGACCAGGCGAGAGCGTGCGGCGCCCTGCGTGTTTAGGTCAGGGGGGACACGCATGCATACAGGCACGAAGGGGGGCACGGGAAGAGAGGCAAGCGACCAGGCAAGAGCGCGCGGCGCCCTGCGTGTTTAGGTCAGGGGGGACACGCATGCATACGGGCACGAAGGGGGGCACGGGAAGCCAGGCAAGCGACCAGGCAGCAGCGTGCGGCGCCCTGCTTGTTTAGGTCAGGGGGTACACGCATGCATACCGGCACCAAGCGAAGCTCGGGAAGTCAGGCAAGCGACCAGGCAGCAGCGTGCGGCGCCCTGCGTGTTTAGGTCAGGGGGGACACGCATGCATACCGGCACAAAGCGAAGCTCGGGAAGTCAGGCAAGCGACCAGGCAGCAGCGTGCGGCGCCCTGCTTGTTTAGGTCAGGGGGTACACGCATGCATACAGGCACGAAGGGGGGCACGGGAAGAGAGGCAAGCGACCAGGCAAGAGCGTGCGGCGCCCTGCGTTTTAAGGTTTGAGGGACATGCATGCGTACAGGCACGAATGGGGGGCACGGTAAGAAAGGCAAGCGACCAGGGAAAAGCGTGCGGCGCCCTGCGTGTATAGGTCAGGGGGGACACGCATGCATACAGGCACGAAGGGGGGCACGGGAAGTCAGGCAAGCGACCAGGCAGCAGCATGCGGCGCCCTGCGTGTTTAGGTCAGGGGGGACACGCATGCATACAGGCACGAAGGGGGGCACGGGAAGAGAGGCAAGCGACCAGGCAACAGCGTGCGGCGCCCTGCGTGTTTAGGTCAGGGGGGACACGCATGCATACAGGCACGAAGGGGGCCACGGGAAGAGAGGCAAGCGACCAGGCAACAGCGTGCGGCGCCCTGCGTGTTTAGGTCAGGGGGGACACGCATGCATACAGGCACGAAGGGGGGCACGGGAAGAGAGGCAAGCGACCAGGCAAAAGCGTGCGGCGCCCTGCTTGTTTAGGTCAGGGGGTACACGCATGCATACCGGCATGAAGGGAAGCTCGGGAAGAGAGGCAAGCGACCGGGCAAACGCGTGCGGCGCCCTGCGTGTTTAGGTCAGGGGGGACACGCATGCATACAGGCACGAAGGGGGGCACGGGAAGCCACGCAAGCGACCAGGCAACAGCGTGCGGCGCCCTGCGTGTATAGGTCAGGGGGGACACGCATGCATACAGGCACGAAGGGGGGCACGAGAAGCCAGGCAAGCGACCAGGCAAGTGCGTGCGGCGCCCTGCGTGTTTAGGTCAGGGGGGACACGCATGCATACAGGCACGAAGGGGGGCACGGGAAGAGAGGCAAGCGACCAGGCAGCAGCGTGCGGCGCCCTGCGTGTTTAGGTCAGGGGGGACACGCATGCATACGGGCACGAATGGGGGGCACGGGAAGAGAGGCAAGCGACCAGGCAAAAGCGTGCGGCGCCCTGCTTGTTTAGGTCAGGGGGGACACGCATGCATACAGGCACGAAAGGGGGCACGGGAAGAGAGGCAAGCGACCAGGCAAAAGCGTGCGGCGCCCTGCGTGTGTAGGTCAGGGGGGACACGCGTGCATACGGGCACGAAGGGGGGCACGGAAAGCCACGCAAGCGACCAGGCAAAAGCGTGCGGCGCCCTGCTTGTTTAGGTCAGGGGAGACACGCATGCATACAGGCACGAAGGGGGGCACGGGAAGAGAAGCAAGCGACCAGGCAGCAGCGTGCGGCGCCCTGCGTGTTTAGGTCAGGGGGGACACGCATGCATACAGGCACGAAGGGGGGCACGGGAAGAGAGGCAAGCGACCAGGCAGCAGCGTGCGGCGCCCTGCGTTTTAAGGTTTGAGGGACATGCATGCGTACAGGCACGAATGGGGGGCACGGTAAGGAAGGCAAGCGACCACGGCAAAAGCGTGCGGCGCCCTGCGTGTTTAGGTCAGGGGGGACACGCATACATACGGGCACGAAGGGGGGCACGGGAAGCCAGGCAAGCGACTAGGCAGCAGCGTGCGGCGCCCTGCTTGTATAGGTCAGGGGGTACACGCATGCATACCGGCATGAAGGGAAGCTCGGGAAGTCAGGCGAACGACCGGGCAAACGCGTGCGGCACCCTGCGTGTTTAGGTCAGGGGGTACACGCATGCATATCGGAACGAAGCGAAGCTCGGGAAGTCAGGCAAGCGACCAGGCAAGAGCGTGCGGCGCCCTGCGTTTTAAGGTTTGAGGGACATGCATGCGTACAGGCACGAAGGAGGGCACGGGAAGCCAGGCAAGCGACCAGGCAGCAGCGTGCGGCGCCCTGCGTGTTTAGGTCAGGGGGGACACGCATGCATACAGGCACGAAGGGGGGCACGGGAAGAGAGGCAAGCGACCAGGCGAGAGCGTGCGGCGCCCTGCGTGTTTAGGTCAGGGGGGACACGCATGCATACAGGCACGAAGGGGGGCACGGGAAGAGAGGCAAGCGACCAGGCAGCAGCGTGCGGCACCCTGCGTTTTAAGGTTTGAGGGACACGCATGCATACCGGCATGAAGGGAAGCTCGGGAAGAGAGGCGAACGACCAGGCAGCAGCGTGCGGCGCCCTGCTTGTTTAGGTCAGGGGGGACACGCATGCATACAGGCACGAAGGGGGGCACGGGAAGAGAGGCAAGCGACCAGGCAAGAGCGCGCGGCGCCCTGCGTGTTTAGGTCAGGGGGGACACGCATGCATACGGGCACGAAGGGGGGCACGGGAAGCCAGGCAAGCGACCAGGCAGCAGCGTGCGGCTCCCTGCTTGTTTAGGTCAGGGGGGACACGCATGCATACCGGCATGAAGGGAAGCTCGGGAAGAGAGGCGAACGACCGGGCAAACGCGTGCGGCGCCCTGCGTGTTTAGGTCAGGGGGTACACGCATGCATACCGGCACGAAGCGAAGCTCGGGAAGTCAGGCAAGCGACCAGGCAGCAGCGTGCGGCGCCCTGCGTGTTTAGGTCAGGGGGGACACGCATGCATACAGGCACGAAGGGGGGCACGGGAAGAGAGGCAAGCGACCAGGCAAGAGCGTGCGGCGCCCTGCGTTTTAAGGTTTGAGGGACATGCATGCGTACAGGCACGAATGGGGGGCACGGTAAGAAAGGCAAGCGACCAGGCAAAAGCGTGCGGCGCCCTGCGTGTATAGGTCAGGGGGGACACGCATGCATACAGGCACGAAGGGGGGCACGGGAAGTCAGGCAAGCGACCAGGCAGCAGCGTGCGGCGCCCTGCTTGTTTAGGTCAGGGGGGACACGCATGCATACAGGCACGAAGGGGGGCACGGGAAGAGAGGCAAGCGACCAGGCAACAGCGTGCGGCGCCCTGCGTGTTTAGGTCAGGGGGGACACGCATGCATACAGGCACGAAGGGGGGCACGGGAAGAGAGGCAAGCGACCAGGCAACAGCGTGCGGCGCCCTGCGTGTTTAGGTCAGGGGGTACACGCATGCATACCGGCACGAAGCGAAGCTCGGGAAGTCAGGCAAGCGACCAGGCAGCAGCGTGCGGCGCCCTGCGTGTTTAGGTCAGGGGGGACACGCATGCATACAGGCACGAAGGGGGGCACGGGAAGAGAGGCAAGCGACCAGGCAGCAGCGTGCGGCGCCCTGCTTGTTTAGGTCAGGGGGGACACGCATGCATACCGGCATGAAGGGAAGCTCGGGAAGAGAGGCGAACGACCAGGCAGCAGCGTGCGGCGCCCTGCTTGTTTAGGTCAGGGGGGACACGCATGCATACAGGCACGAAGGGGGGCACGGGAAGAGAGGCAAGCGACCAGGCGAGAGCGTGCGGCGCCCTGCGTGTTTAGGTCAGGGGGGACACGCATGCATACAGGCACGAAGGGGGGCACGGGAAGAGAGGCAAGCGACCAGGCAGCAGCGTGCGGCGCCCTGCTTGTTTAGGTCAGGGGGGACACGCATGCATACCGGCATGAAGGGAAGCTCGGGAAGAGAGGCGAACGACCAGGCGAGAGCGTGCGGCGCCCTGCGTGTTTAGGTCAGGGGGGACACGCATGCATACAGGCACGAAGGGGGGCACGGGAAGAGAGGCAAGCGACCAGGCAAGAGCGCGCGGCGCCCTGCGTGTTTAGGTCAGGGGGGACACGCATGCATTCGGGCACGAAGGGGGGCACGGGAAGCCAGGCAAGCGACCAGGAAGCAGCGTGCGGCGCCCTGCGTGTTTAGGTCAGGGGGTACACGCATGCATACCGGCATGAAGGGAAGCTCGGGAAGAGAGGCGAACGACCGGGCAAACGCGTGCGGCGCCCTGCGTGTTTAGGTCAGGGGGTACACGCATGCATACCGGCACGAAGCGAAGCTCGGGAAGTCAGGCAAGCGACCAGGCAGCAGCGTGCGGCGCCCTGCTTGTTTAGGTCAGGGGGGACACGCATGCATACAGGCACGAAGGGGGGCACGGGAAGAGAGGCAAGCGACCAGGCAAGAGCGTGCGGCGCCCTGCGTTTTAAGGTTTGAGGGACATGCATGCGTACAGGCACGAATGGGGGGCACGGTAAGAAAGGCAAGCGACCAGGCAAAAGCGTGCGGCGCCCTGCGTGTATAGGTCAGGGGGGACACGCATGCATACAGGCACGAAGGGGGGCACGGTAAGAGAGGCAAGCGACTAGGCAAAAGCGTGCGGCGCCCTGCGTGTTTAAGTCAGGGGGGACACGCATGCATACAGGCACGAAGGGGGGCACGGGAAGAGAGGCAAGCGACCAGGCAGCAGCGTGCGGCGCCCTGCGTTTTAAGGTTTGAGGGACATGCATGCGTATAGGCACGAATGGGGGGCACGGTAAGTCAGGCAAGCGACCAGGCAAAAGCGTGCGGCGCCCTGCGTGTTAAGGTTTGAAGGATATGCATGCGTACACGTGCTGTCCAATCCTACCTGTCGAGCGGCCTACCCCAACCTACGGTTCCATCAACCCTTACTACTGAGTCAGTCTGCCCTAACCGTGCGTTCTAAGCCTGTTCCTGCGCGCGCGCGAACCCGTGCCCAAGCCCGCTTCCAGCCCCCGCCTCCCCGTGTCATCAAGGCCGGGCAATCCTAGGCTTCTCGCCCAGTGCAGACCAATACATGCAAAAGTTAATAAGGTATTTAAGGATAGCTGAATCCCATGACCGCACGGCTCAGGTTGGGCTGTGCGCCAATGGCGCGTTTTTGCGAGTGGAACTCCGGCCCAAGTTTGCGCCCGAGCTTCAGTCCGATAAGAGGAGCCAGAACAGCTATATCTTAGCCGTTCCATCCGGCGACGGCAAACGCCTGCGGGACGAAACTCTCCGCAGCCTTTTAGCCGGCGTGAACTCGCAGGAACCTAGGAACCAGCAGTCCAAGCTGTAAGAAAGCAACTTTGATTACTCCCTAAATATTAAATAGAAGGCCGGGGCCTTTAATTGAAGGGGAAACGGGGGTGCGCCAATGGCACATGGCGTGGCCGCGATAGGTTGCCTCGGGAACCCCGCTTCCGGCACTTGCAGAAGGAGTGGGCGTGCCATGGTGGCTTCTCTGATCTCCCCGGCAGAATCCTAGCTTGCTCGGGCATCTTATGTAAGCTGGCGTTCTGCCAATCCAACTTGAGGTTCGGTCAATCCTACCGGCGGTTCGGTCAATCCTAACCTGCCACCCCACCAATCCCAACCCGTCACCCCGTCAATCCCAACCCGCGCCCCGACCAATCCTACCGGTAGTTACGTCAACCCTACCGGTCAACTCGTCAATCCAGGTTTGATCGAATACTGTCAATCCGTGCCACGACCATGTGGGCAACCGATGGCCCGTGTCATCCCTCTGGCATGCGTACAGGCACGAATGGGGGGCACGGGAAGCCAGGCAAGCGACCAGGCAAAAGCGTGCGGCGCCTTGCGTGTTTAGGTTTGGGGGGACACGCATGCACGCATACAGGCACGAAGGGGGGCACGGGAAGAGAGGCAAGCGACCAGGCAAAAGCGTGCGGCGCCCTGCGTTTTAAGGTTTGAGGGACATGCATGCGTACAGGCACGAATGGGGGGCACGGTAAGAAAGGCAAGCGACCAGGGAAAAGCGTGCGGCGCCCTGCGTGTATAGGTCAGGGGGGACACGCATGCACGCATACAGGCACGAAGGGGGGCACGGGAAGCCAGGCAAGCGACCAGGCAACAGCGTGCGGCGCCATTATTGTTTAGGTCGGGGGACGCATGCACGCTTATAACCCAGGAGGCCCCTCGGGTGCCACATATTGGACAGGAATATGTAACGTATTGTGTTACAGATCTCGCCGGTCCACTAGTCCAGCGTAGGCATCAATATGCGGTTGGCGGTTGGCCAACCACATATTGGCCGTTGACTGCACATATTGGCCGTTGACTGCACATATTGGCCGTTGACCGCACATATTGGCCGTTGACCGCACATATTGGCCGCTGACCACGCATATTGCTCTTTGACTGCACATACTCCTCTCTGACCGCCCACATTGCTCACTGACACATACCTCTATGCGCCGGATTCTCTATGTACTACAAACCTGCGCATTACTCACTGACACATACCTCACTGGCACAAGTCTTCGCACACGAACGCACACGAACACGTGTCTTCGCACACGAACATACAGCCTGGTGAACAGGAAATGTGCAGCGCGCGCGTTCGTGTAGGCCAGTACGTATCACTCCACCAATTGAAACATGGCTGCGAATCATAAACTGAGTCTTGGTCTTGCTCTTGACGTGGGTCTTCGTCTTGACGATGGTATTGGACTTGATGGGCCTGTGGTGAACGTGGTGAACAATATCACGGTGAATGGCGGCCCCGCAGATTCACGAGAAGCTGGATGTTGCAGAAATTACCCCCGACTTGACATTACCCCCAGCTATTGCAACGACATCCCCTCTCGTGACTGCGTATGGGGCACTGGCATTGTCTGCGCGGCGCTGCGCCAGCGCACCGCTGCGCACGCTCACATGCCGAGATCGCATGTCGATCGAAGCCTTGCCAGGAGCGGACTAGAACCTCTATTGCAGCGTTGCTGATTCAGTTCGATGGTTTATCTGCGGCAAACAGCGAGAATCCGGTGAGCAAAGCGGAAAGATGCGGTCTGGGCTCCCCGCTCCCACGACTTACGTGGTAGCTGACCTCGTCTAATCTCCACTGTAGACCTTGTCATGCGTCATCGACAGCCAGCTTGTGCGTTTGCTCGCGAGGGTGACGGGCGCCATTCCGGATGTAGCGAGCTGTCACCACTATTAACGGTAGCGAGAAGATACGTAGTGTTGTATGTGGCTTTGCTAATACAGTAGTTAAGAGAGTGTGTGAGTCTGTGCTGCTTTTCGCGCGGTAAAGAAAGTCGCTGTTGGATCCATGCAGCCCCATGCAGCTCCGCCCGAACTGTTGCGAGAGCTCTCCGCACGCACGTATATTGGAATTCAGGCAACACTGAAGCTACTGAATTTTGCTACGCAAGGCGTCAGGTGTCTGACACGGTGCCGACATGCGGACGGGTGTTGCATAAATTTTGCTTGCTTAGGGCCCGCGCTGTAATGAATTGATATTGCTACATAGTATTTGGTCCCTCGGGGCCTTCCTGGGGTATAAGCTCTACATACAGGCACGAAGGGGGGCACGGAAAGCCAGGCAAGCGACCAGGCGAAAGCATGCGGCGCCTTGCGTGTTTAGGTTTGGGGGGACACGCATGCATACAGGCACGAAGGGGGGCACGGAAAGTCAGGCAAACGACCAGGCAACAGCGCGCAGCGCCATGATTGCTTAGGTCTGGGGCCGCATGCACGCATACAGGCACGAAGGGGGGCACGAGAAGCCAGGCAAGCGACCAGGCAAAAGCGTGCGGCGCCTTGCTGGTTTAGGTCTGGGGACGCATGCATGCATACAGGCACGAAGGGGGGCACGGGAAGCCAGGCAAGCGACCAGGCAAGAGCATGCGGCGCCTTGCGTGTTTAGGTTTGGGGGGACACGTATGCGTACAGGCACGAACGGGGGGCACGGGAAGCCAGGCAAGCGACCAGGCAACAGCATGCGGCGCCTTGCGTGTTTAGGTTTGGGGGGGACACGCATGCACGCATACAGGCACGAATGGGGGGCACGGTAAGCCAGGCAAGCGACCAGGCAAAAGCGTGCGGCGCCTTGCGTGTTTAGGTTTGGGGGGACACGCTTGCGTACAGGCACGAATGGGGGGCACGGGAAGCCAGGCAAGCGACCAGGATACAGCATGCGGCGCCTTGCGTGTTTAGGTTTGGGGGGACACGCATGCATACAGGCACGATTGGGGGGCACGGGAAGCCAGGCAAGCGATCAGGCAACAGCGTGCGGCGCCTTGCGTGTTTAGGTTTGGGGGGACACGCTTGCGTACATGCACGAAGGGGGGCACGGGAAGCCAGGCAAGCGACCAGGCAACAGCGTGCGGCGCCCTGCGTGTTAAGGTTTGAAGGATATGCATGCGTACATGCACGAAGGGGGGCACGGGAAGCCAGGCAAGCAACCAGGCAAAAGCGTGCGGCGCCTTGCGTGTTTAGGTTTGGGGGGACACGCATGCGTACAGGCACGAATGGGGGGCACGGGAAGCCAGGCAAGCGACCAGGCAAAAGCGTGCGGCGCCATGATTGTTAAGGTTTGGGGGAACACGCATGCACGCATACAGGCACGAAGGGGGGCACGGGAAGAGAGGCAAACGACCAGGCAAAAGCGTGCGGCGCCTTGCGTGTTTAGGTTCGGGGGGACACGCATGCATACAGGCACGAATGGGGGGCACGGGAAGCCAGGCAAGCGACCAGGCAACAGCGTGCGGCGCCTTGCGTGTTTAGGTTTGGGGGGACACGCTTGCGTACAGGCACGAATGGGGGGCACGGGAAGCCAGGCAAGCGACCAGGCAACAGCATGCGGCGCCTTGCGTGTTTAGGTTTGGGGGGACACGCATGCATACAGGCACGAATGGGGGGCACGGGAAGCCAGGCAAGCGATCAGGCAAAAGCGTGCGGCGCCTTGCGTGTTTAGGTTTGGGGGGACACGCTTGCGTACATGCACGAAGGGGGGCACGGGAAGCCAGGCAAGCAACCAGGCAAAAGCGTGCGGCGCCTTGCGTGTTTAGGTTTGGGGGGACACGCATGCGTACAGGCACGAATGGGGGGCACGGGAAGCCAGGCAAGCGACCAGGCAAAAGCGTGCGGCGCCATGATTGTTAAGGTTTGGGGGGACACGCATGCACGCATACAGGCACGAAGGGGGGCACGGGAAGCCAGGCAAGCAACCAGGCAAAAGCGTGCGGCGCCTTGCGTGTTTAGGTTTGGGGGGACACGCATGCGTACAGGCACGAATGGGGGGCACGGGAAGCCAGGCAAGCGACCAGGCAAAAGCGTGCGGCGCCATGATTGTTAAGGTTTGGGGGGACACGCATGCACGCATACAGGCACGAAGGGGGGCACGGGACTCCAGGCAAGCGACCAGGCAAAAGCGTGCGGCGCCTTGCGTTTATAGGTTTGGGGGGACACGCTTGCGTACAGGCACGAATGGGGGGCACGGGAAGCCAGGCAAGCGATCAGGCAAAAGCGTGCGGCGCCTTGCGTGTTTAGGTTTGGGGGGACACGCATGCATACAGGCACGAATGGGGGGCACGAAAAGCCAGGCAAGCGACCAGGCAACAGCGTGCGGCGCCTTGCGTGTTTAGGTTTGGGGGAACACGCATGCATACAGGCACGAAGGGGGGCGCGGGAAGTCAGGCAAGCGACCAGGCAAAAGCGTGCGGCGCCCTGCGTGTTAAGGTTTGAAGGATATGCATGCGTACATGCACGAAGGGGGGCACGGGAAGTCAGGCAAGCGACCAGGCAAAAGCGTGCGGCGCCCTGCGTGTTAAGGTTTGAAGGATATGCATGCGTACATGCACGAAGGGGGGCACGGGAAGCCAGGCAAGCAACCAGGCAAAAGCGTGCGGCGCCTTGCGTTTTTAGGTCTGGGGACGCATGCACGCATACAGGCACGAAGGGGGGCACGGGAAGAAAGGCAAGCAACCAGGCAAAAGCGTGCGGCGCCTTGCGTTTATAGGTTTGGGGAGACACGCATGCATACAGGCACGAATGGGGGGCACGGGAAGCCAGGCAAGCGATCAGGCAAAAGCGTGCGGCGCCTTGCGTGTTTAGGTTTGGGGGGACACGCATGCGTACAGGCACGAAGGGGGGCGCGGGAAGCCAGGCAAGCAACCAGGCAAAAGCGTGCGGCGCCCTGCGTGTTAAGGTTTGGGGGGACACGCATGCGTACAGGCACGAATGGGGGGCACGGGAAGCCAGGCAAGCGACCAGGCAAAAGCGTGCGGCGCCATGATTGTTAAGGTTTGGGGGGACACGCATGCACGCATACAGGCACGAAGGGGGGCACGGGAAGAGAGGCAAGCGACCAGGCAAAAGCGTGCGGCGCCTTGCGTTTATAGGTTTGGGGGGACACGCTTGCGTACAGGCACGAATGGGGGGCACGGGAAGCCAGGCAAGCGATCAGGCAAAAGCGTGCGGCGCCATGATTGTTAAGGTTTGGGGGGACACGCATGCACGCATACAGGCACGAAGGGGGGCACGGGAAGAGAGGCAAGCGACCAGGCAAAAGCGTGCGGCGCCTTGCGTTTATAGGTTTGGGGGGACACGCTTGCGTACAGGCACGAATGGGGGGCACGGGAAGCCAGGCAAGCGATCAGGCAAAAGCGTGCGGCGCCTTGCGTGTTTAGGTTTGGGGGGACACGCATGCATACAGGCACGAATGGGGGGCACGGGAAGCCAGGCAAGCGACCAGGCAACAGCGTGCGGCGCCTTGCGTGTTTAGGTTTGGGGGGACACGCATGCATACAGGCACGAAGGGGGGCGCGGGAAGTCAGGCAAGCGACCAGGCAAAAGCGTGCGGCGCCCTGCGTGTTAAGGTTTGAAGGATATGCATGCGTACATGCACGAAGGGGGGCACGGGAAGTCAGGCAAGCGACCAGGCAAAAGCGTGCGGCGCCCTGCGTGTTAAGGTTTGAAGGATATGCATGCGTACATGCACGAAGGGGGGCACGGGAAGCCAGGCAAGCAACCAGGCAAAAGCGTGCGGCGCCTTGCGTGTTTAGGTTTGGGGGGACACGCATGCGTACAGGCACGAATGGGGGGCACGGGAAGCCAGGCAAGCGACCAGGCAAAAGCGTGCGGCGCCATGATTGTTAAGGTTTGGGGGGACACGCATGCACGCATACAGGCACGAAGGGGGGCACGGGAAGAAAGGCAAGCAACCAGGCAAAAGCGTGCGGCGCCTTGCGTTTATAGGTTTGGGGAGACACGCATGCATACAGGCACGAATGGGGGGCACGGGAAGCCAGGCAAGCGATCAGGCAAAAGCGTGCGGCGCCTTGCGTGTTTAGGTTTGGGGGGACACGCATGCATACAGGCACGAATGGGGGGCACGGGAAGCCAGGCAAGCGACCAGGCAACAGCGTGCGGCGCCTTGCGTGTTTAGGTTTGGGGGGACACGCATGCATACAGGCACGAAGGGGGGCGCGGGAAGTCAGGCAAGCGACCAGGCAAAAGCGTGTGGTGCCCTGCGTGATTAGGTTTGAGGACGCATGCACGCATACAGGCACGAATGGGGGGCACGGGAAGCCAGGCAAGCGATCAGGCAACAGCGTGCGGCGCCATGATTGTTAAGGTTTGGGGGGACACGCATGCACGCATACAGGCACGAATGGGGGGCACGGGAAGCCAGGCAAGCAACCAGGCAAAAGCGTGCGGCGCCTTGCGTGTTTAGGTTTGGGGGGACACGCATGCGTACAGGCACGAATGGGGGGCACGGGAAGCCAGGCAAGCGACCAGGCAAAAGCGTGCGGCGCCATGATTGTTAAGGTTTGGGGGGACACGCATGCACGCATACAGGCACGAAGGGGGGCACGGGAAGAAAGGCAAGCAACCAGGCAAAAGCGTGCGGCGCCTTGCGTTTATAGGTTTGGGGAGACACGCATGCATACAGGCACGAATGGGGGGCACGGGAAGCCAGGCAAGCGATCAGGCAAAAGCGTGCGGCGCCTTGCGTGTTTAGGTTTGGGGGGACACGCATGCGTACAGGCACGAAGGGGGGCGCGGGAAGCCAGGCAAGCAACCAGGCAAAAGCGTGCGGCGCCCTGCGTGTTAAGGTTTGGGGGGACACGCATGCGTACAGGCACGAATGGGGGGCACGGGAAGCCAGGCAAGCGACCAGGCAAAAGCGTGCGGCGCCATGATTATTAAGGTTTGGGGGGACACGCATGCACGCATACAGGCACGAAGGGGGGCACGGGAAGAGAGGCAAGCGACCAGGCAAAAGCGTGCGGCGCCTTGCGTTTATAGGTTTGGGGGGACACGCTTGCGTACAGGCACGAATGGGGGGCACGGGGAAGCCAGGCAAGCGATCAGGCAAAAGCGTGCGGCGCCATGATTGTTAAGGTTTGGGGGGACACGCATGCACGCATACAGGCACGAAGGGGGGCACGGGAAGAGAGGCAAGCGACCAGGCAAAAGCGTGCGGCGCCTTGCGTTTATAGGTTTGGGGGGACACGCTTGCGTACAGGCACGAATGGGGGGGCACGGGAAGCCAGGCAAGCGATCAGGCAAAAGCGTGCGGCGCCTTGCGTGTTTAGGTTTGGGGGGACACGCATGCATACAGGCACGAATGGGGGGCACGGGAAGCCAGGCAAGCGACCAGGCAACAGCGTGCGGCGCCTTGCGTGTTTAGGTTTGGGGGGACACGCATGCATACAGGCACGAAGGGGGGCGCGGGAAGTCAGGCAAGCGACCAGGCAAAAGCGTGCGGCGCCCTGCGTGTTAAGGTTTGAAGGATATGCATGCGTACATGCACGAAGGGGGGCACGGGAAGTCAGGCAAGCGACCAGGCAAAAGCGTGCGGCGCCCTGCGTGTTAAGGTTTGAAGGATATGCATGCGTACATGCACGAAGGGGGGCACGGGAAGCCAGGCAAGCAACCAGGCAAAAGCGTGCGGCGCCTTGGCGTGTTTAGGTTTGGGGGGACACGCATGCGTACAGGCACGAATGGGGGGCACGGGAAGCCAGGCAAGCGACCAGGCAAAAGCGTGCGGCGCCATGATTGTTAAGGTTTGGGGGGACACGCATGCACGCATACAGGCACGAAGGGGGGCACGGGAAGAAAGGCAAGCAACCAGGCAAAAGCGTGCGGCGCCTTGCGTTTATAGGTTTGGGGAGACACGCATGCATACAGGCACGAATGGGGGGCACGGGAAGCCAGGCAAGCGATCAGGCAAAAGCGTGCGGCGCCTTGCGTGTTTAGGTTTGGGGGGACACGCATGCGTACAGGCACGAAGGGGGGCGCGGGAAGTCAGGCAAGCGACCAGGCAAAAGCGTGCGGCGCCCTGCGTGTTAAGGTTTGAAGGATATGCATGCGTACATGCACGAAGGGGGGCACGGGAAGTCAGGCAAGCGACCAGGCAAAAGCGTGTGGTGCCCTGCGTGATTAGGTTTGAGGACGCATGCACGCATACAGGCACGAATGGGGGGCACGGGAAGCCAGGCAAGCGATCAGGCAACAGCGTGCGGCGCCATGATTGTTAAGGTTTGGGGGGACACGCATGCACGCATACAGGCACGAATGGGGGGCACGGGAAGCCAGGCAAGCAACCAGGCAAAAGCGTGCGGCGCCTTGCGTGTTTAGGTTTGGGGGGACAGGCATGCATACAGGTACGAATGGGGGGCACGGGAAGCCAGGCAAGCAACCAGGCAAAAGCGTGCGGCGCCTTGCGTGTTTAGGTTTGGGGGGACACGCATGCATACAGGCACGAAGGGGGGCACGGGAAGTCAGGCAAGCGACCAGGCAACAGCGTGCGGCGCCCTGCGTGTTTAGGTCTGGGGACGCATGCACGCATACAGGCACGAAGGGGGGCACGGGAAGCCAGGCAAGCGACCAGGCAAAAGATTGCGGCGCCTTGCGTGTTTAGGGTTAGGGGGACACGCATGCATACAGGCACGAATGGGGGGCACGGGAAGCCAGGCAAGCGACCAGGCAACAGCGTGCGGCGCCTTGCGTGTTTAGGGTTAGGGGGACACGCATGCATACAGGCACGAATGGGGGGCACGGGAAGCCAGGCAAGCGACCAGGCAAAAGCGTGCGGCGCCCTGCGTGTTTAGGTCAGGGGACGCATGCACGCATTCAGGCACGAAGGGGGGCACGGAAAGTCAGGCAAACGACCAGGCAACAGCGCGCAGCGCCCTGCGTTTTTAGGTCTGGGGACGCATGCACGCATACAGGCACGAAGGGGGGCACGGGAAGCCAGGCAAGCAACCAGGCAAAAGCGTGCGGCGCCTTGCGTGTTTAGGGTTAGGGGGACACGCATGCATACAGGCACGAATGGGGGGCACGGGAAGCCAGGCAAGCGACCAGGCAAAAGCGTGCGGCGCCCTGCGTGTTTAGGTCTGGGGACGCATGCACGCATTCAGGCACGAAGGGGGGCACGGGAAGTCAGGCAAACGACCAGGCAACAGCGCGCAGCGCCCTGCGTTTTTAGGTCTGGGGACGCATGCACGCATACAGGCACGAAGGGGGGCACGGGAAGCCAGGCAAGCGACCAGGCAAAAGATTGCGGCGCCTTGCGGGTTTAGGGTTAGGGGGACACGCATGCATACAGGCACGAAGGGGGGCACGGGAAGTCAGGCAAACGACCAGGCAACAGCGCGCAGCGCCCTGCGTGTTTAGGTCTGGGGACGCATGCACGCATACAGGCACGAAGGGGGGCACGGGAAGCCAGGCAAACGACCAGGCAACAGCGCGCAGCGCCCTGCGTTTTTAGGTCTGGGGACGCATGCACGCATACAGGCACGAAGGGGGGCACGGGAAGAAAGGCAAGCAACCAGGCAAAAGCGTGCGGCGCCTTGCGTTTATAGGTTTGGGGAGACACGCATGCATACAGGCACGAATGGGGGGCACGGGAAGCCAGGCAAGCGATCAGGCAAAAGCGTGCGGCGCCTTGCGTGTTTAGGTTTGGGGGGACACGCATGCGTACAGGCACGAAGGGGGGCGCGGGAAGTCAGGCAAGCGACCAGGCAAAAGCGTGCGGCGCCCTGCGTGTTAAGGTTTGAAGGATATGCATGCGTACATGCACGAAGGGGGGCACGGGAAGTCAGGCAAGCGACCAGGCAAAAGCGTGTGGTGCCCTGCGTGATTAGGTTTGAGGACGCATGCACGCATACAGGCACGAATGGGGGGCACGGGAAGCCAGGCAAGCGATCAGGCAACAGCGTGCGGCGCCATGATTGTTAAGGTTTGGGGGGACACGCATGCACGCATACAGGCACGAATGGGGGGCACGGGAAGCCAGGCAAGCAACCAGGCAAAAGCGTGCGGCGCCTTGCGTGTTTAGGTTTGGGGGGACAGGCATGCATACAGGTACGAATGGGGGGCACGGGAAGCCAGGCAAGCAACCAGGCAAAAGCGTGCGGCGCCTTGCGTGTTTAGGTTTGGGGGGACACGCATGCATACAGGCACGAAGGGGGGCACGGGAAGTCAGGCAAACGACCAGGCAACAGCGCGCAGCGCCCTGCGTGTTTAGGTCTGGGGACGCATGCACGCATACAGGCACGAAGGGGGGCACGGGAAGCCAGGCAAGCGACCAGGCAAAAGATTGCGGCGCCTTGCGTGTTTAGGGTTAGGGGGACACGCATGCATACAGGCACGAATGGGGGGCACGGGAAGCCAGGCAAGCGACCAGGCAACAGCGTGCGGCGCCTTGCGTGTTTAGGGTTAGGGGGACACGCATGCATACAGGCACGAATGGGGGGCACGGGAAGCCAGGCAAGCGACCAGGCAAAAGCGTGCGGCGCCCTGCGTGTTTAGGTCAGGGGACGCATGCACGCATTCAGGCACGAAGGGGGGCACGGAAAGTCAGGCAAACGACCAGGCAACAGCGCGCAGCGCCCTGCGTTTTTAGGTCTGGGGACGCATGCACGCATACAGGCACGAAGGGGGGCACGGGAAGCCAGGCAAGCGACCAGGCAAAAGATTGCGGCGCCTTGCGTGTTTAGGGTTAGGGGGACACGCATGCATACAGGCACGAATGGGGGGCACGGGAAGCCAGGCAAGCGACCAGGCAAAAGCGTGCGGCGCCCTGCGTGTTTAGGTCTGGGGACGCATGCACGCATTCAGGCACGAAGGGGGGCACGGGAAGTCAGGCAAACGACCAGGCAACAGCGCGCAGCGCCCTGCGTTTTTAGGTCTGGGGACGCATGCACGCATACAGGCACGAAGGGGGGCACGGGAAGCCAGGCAAGCGACCAGGCAAAAGATTGCGGCGCCTTGCGGGTTTAGGGTTAGGGGGACACGCATGCATACAGGCACGAAGGGGGGCACGGGAAGTCAGGCAAACGACCAGGCAACAGCGCGCAGCGCCCTGCGTGTTTAGGTCTGGGGACGCATGCACGCATACAGGCACGAAGGGGGGCACGGGAAGCCAGGCAAACGACCAGGCAACAGCGCGCAGCGCCCTGCGTTTTTAGGTCTGGGGACGCATGCACGCATACAGGCACGAAGGGGGGCACGGGAAGCCAGGCAAGCGACCAGGCAAAAGCGTGCGGCGCCCTGCGTTTTTAGGTCAGGGGACGCATGCACGCATTCAGGCACGAAGGGGGGCACGGGAAGTCAGGCAAACGATCAGGCAAAAGCGTGCGGCGCCCTGCGTGTTTAGGTCAGGGGACGCATGCACGCATTCAAGCACGAAGGGGGGCACGGGAAGCCAGGCAAGCGACCAGGCAAAAGCGTGCGGCGCCTTGCGTGTTTAGGTCAGGGGGACCACGCACGCGTACCGGCGAGAAGGGGGGCACGGGTAGTCAGGCAAGCGACCAGGCAACAGCGTGCGGCGCCCTGCGTGTTTAGGTCAGGGGACGCATGCACGCATTCAGGCACGAAGGGGGGCACGGGAAGTCAGGCAAACGACCAGGCAACAGCGCGCAGCGCCCTGCGTTTTTAGGTCTGGGGACGCATGCACGCATACAGGCACGAATGGGGGGCACGGTAAGCCAGGCAAGCGACCAGGCAAAAGCGTGCGGCGCCTTGCGTGTTTAGGTTTGGGGGGACACGCTTGCATACAGGCACGAAGGGGGGCGCGGGAAGTCAGGCAAGCGACCAGGCAAAAGCGTGCGGCGCCCTGCGTGTTAAGGTTTGAAGGATATGCATGCGTACATGAACGAAGGGGGGGGGGGGGGCACGGGGAAGTCAGGCAAGCGACAGGGCAAAAGCGTGCGGCGCCCTGCGTGTTTAGGTTTGAAGGATAATGCATGCGTACATGCACGAAGGGGGGCACGGGAAGCCAGGCAAGCAACCAGGCAAAAGCGTGCGGCGCCTTGCGTGTTTAGGTTTGGGGGGACACGCATGCGTACAGGCACGAATGGGGGGCACGGGAAGCCAGGCAAGCGACCAGGGCAAAAGCGTGCGGCGCCATGATTGTTAAGGTTGTGGGGGACACGCATGCACGCATACAGGCACGAAGGGGGGCAACGGGAAGAAAGGAAGCAACCAGGCAAAAGCGTGCGGCGCCCTTGCGTTTATAGGTTTGGTGGGAGACACGCATGCATCCAGGCACGAATGGGGGCACGGGAAGCCAGGCAAGCGATCAGGCAAAAGCGTGCGGCGCCTTGCGTTTATAGGTTTGGGGAGACACGCATGCATACAGGCACGAATGGGGGGCACGGAAGCCAGGCAAGCGATCAGGCAAAAGCGTGCGGCGCCTTGCGTGTTTAGGTTGGGGGGACAGGCATGCATACAGGTACGAATGGGGGCACGGGAAGCCAGGCAAGCAAACCAGGCAAAAGCGTGCGGCGCCTTGCGTGTTTAGGTTTGGGGGGGGACACGCATGCATACAGGCACGAAGGGGGGCACGGGAAGTCAGGCAAACGACCAGGCAACAGCGCGCAGCGCCCTGCGTGTTTAGGGTCTGGGGACGCATGCACGCATACAGGCACGAAGGGGGCACGGGAAGCCAGGCAAGCGGGACACAAAAGATTGCGGCGCCTTGCGTGTTTAGGGTTAGGGGGACACGCATGCATACAGGCACGAATGGGGGGCACGGGAAGCCAGGCAAGCGACCAGGCAAAAGATTGCGGCGCCTTGCGTGTTTAGGGTTAGGGGGACACGCATGCATACAGGCACGAATGGGGGGCACGGGAAGCCAGGCAAGCGACCAGGCAAAAGCGTGCGGCGCCCTGCGTGTTTAGGTCAGGGGACGCATGCACGCATTCAGGCACGAAGGGGGGCACGGGAAGTCAGGCAAACGACCAGGCAACAGCGCGCAGCGCCCTGCGTTTTTAGGTCTGGGGACGCATGCACGCATACAGGCACGAAGGGGGGCACGGGAAGCCAGGCAAGCGACCAGGCAAAAGATTGCGGCGCCTTGCGTGTTTAGGGTTAGGGGGACACGCATGCATACAGGCACGAATGGGGGGCACGGGAAGCCAGGCAAGCGATCAGGCAAAAGCGTGCGGCGCCTTGCGTGTTTAGGTTTGGGGGGACAGGCATGCATACAGGTACGAATGGGGGGCACGGGAAGCCAGGCAAGCAACCAGGCAAAAGCGTGCGGCGCCTTGCGTGTTTAGGTTTGGGGGGACACGCATGCATACAGGCACGAAGGGGGGCACGGGAAGTCAGGCAAACGACCAGGCAACAGCGCGCAGCGCCCTGCGTGTTTAGGTCTGGGGACGCATGCACGCATACAGGCACGAAGGGGGGCACGGGAAGCCAGGCAAGCGACCAGGCAAAAGATTGCGGCGCCTTGCGTGTTTAGGGTTAGGGGGACACGCATGCATACAGGCACGAATGGGGGGCACGGGAAGCCAGGCAAGCGACCAGGCAAAAGATTGCGGCGCCTTGCGTGTTTAGGGTTAGGGGGACACGCATGCATACAGGCACGAATGGGGGGCACGGGAAGCCAGGCAAGCGACCAGGCAAAAGCGTGCGGCGCCCTGCGTGTTTAGGTCAGGGGACGCATGCACGCATTCAGGCACGAAGGGGGGCACGGGAAGTCAGGCAAACGACCAGGCAACAGCGCGCAGCGCCCTGCGTTTTTAGGTCTGGGGACGCATGCACGCATACAGGCACGAAGGGGGGCACGGGAAGCCAGGCAAGCGACCAGGCAAAAGATTGCGGCGCCTTGCGTGTTTAGGGTTAGGGGGACACGCATGCATACAGGCACGAATGGGGGGCACGGGAAGCCAGGCAAGCGACCAGGCAAAAGCGTGCGGCGCCCTGCGTGTTTAGGTCTGGGGACGCATGCACGCATTCAGGCACGAAGGGGGGCACGGGAAGTCAGGCAAACGACCAGGCAACAGCGCGCAGCGCCCTGCGTGTTTAGGTCTGGGGACGCATGCACGCATACAGGCACGAAGGGGGGCACGGGAAGCCAGGCAAGCGACCAGGCAAAAGATTGCGGCGCCTTGCGTGTTTAGGGTTAGGGGGACACGCATGCATACAGGCACGAAGGGGGGCACGGGAAGTCAGGCAAACGACCAGGCAACAGCGCGCAGCGCCCTGCGTGTTTAGGTCTGGGGACGCATGCACGCATACAGGCACGAAGGGGGGCACGGGAAGCCAGGCAAACGATCAGGCAACAGCGCGCAGCGCCCTGCGTGTTTAGGTCTGGGGACGCATGCACGCATACAGGCACGAAGGGGGGCACGGGAAGCCAGGCAAGCGACCAGGCAAAAGCGTGCGGCGCCCTGCGTTTTTAGGTCAGGGGACGCATGCACGCATTCAGGCACGAAGGGGGGCACGGGAAGTCAGGCAAACGATCAGGCAAAAGCGTGCGGCGCCCTGCGTGTTTAGGTCAGGGGACGCATGCACGCATTCAAGCACGAAGGGGGGCACGGGAAGCCAGGCAAGCGACCAGGCAAAAGCGTGCGGCGCCTTGCGTGTTTAGGTCAGGGGGACCACGCACGCGTACCGGCGAGAAGGGGGGCACGGGTAGTCAGGCAAGCGACCAGGCAACAGCGTGCGGCGCCCTGCGTGTTTAGGTCAGGGGACGCATGCACGCATTCAGGCACGAAGGGGGGCACGGGAAGTCAGGCAAACGACCAGGCAACAGCGCGCAGCGCCCTGCGTTTTTAGGTCTGGGGACGCATGCACGCATACAGGCACGAATGGGGGGCACGGTAAGCCAGGCAAGCGACCAGGCAAAAGCGTGCGGCGCCTTGCGTGTTTAGGTTTGGGGGGACACGCTTGCGTACAGGCACGAATGGGGGGCACGGGAAGCCAGGCAAGCGACCAGGCAAAAGCGTGCGGCGCCCTGCATTTGTAGGTTTGAGGGACTTGCATGCGTTCAAGCACGAAGGGGGGCACGGTTAGAAAGGCAAGCGACCAGGCAAAAGCGTGCGGCGCCCTGCGTGTTTAGGTCAGGGGACGCATGCACGCATTCAAGCACGAAGGGGGGCACGGGAAGCCAGGCAAGCGACCAGGCAAAAGCGTGCGGCGCCTTGCGTGTTTAGGTCAGGGGGACCACGCACGCGTACCGGCGAGAAGGGGGGCACGGGTAGTCAGGCAAGCGACCAGGCAACAGCGTGCGGCGCCCTGCGTGTTTAGGTCAGGGGACGCATGCACGCATTCAGGCACGAAGGGGGGCACGGGAAGTCAGGCAAACGACCAGGCAACAGCGCGCAGCGCCCTGCGTTTTTAGGTCTGGGGACGCATGCACGCATACAGGCACGAATGGGGGGCACGGTAAGCCAGGCAAGCGACCAGGCAAAAGCGTGCGGCGCCTTGCGTGTTTAGGTTTGGGGGGACACGCTTGCGTACAGGCACGAATGGGGGGCACGGGAAGCCAGGCAAGCGACCAGGCAAAAGCGTGCGGCGCCCTGCATTTGTAGGTTTGAGGGACTTGCATGCGTTCAAGCACGAAGGGGGGCACGGTTAGAAAGGCAAGCGACCAGGCAAAAGCGTGCGGCGCCTTGCGTGTTTCGGTCAGGGGGACCACGCACGCGTACCGGCGAGAAGGGGGGCACGGGTAGTCAGGCAAGCGACCAGGCAACAGCGTGCGGCGCCCTGCGTGTTTAGGTCTGGGGACGCATGCACGCATACAGGCACGAAGGGGGGCACGGGAAGTCAGGCAAACGATCAGGCAACAGCGCGCAGCGCCCTGCGTGTTTAGGTCTGGGGACGCATGCACGCATACAGGCACGAATGGGGGGCACGGGAAGCCAGGCAAGCGACCAGGCAAAAGCGTGCGGCGCCCTGCGTGTTTAGGTCTGGGGACGCATGCACGCATTCAGGCACGAAGGGGGGGCACGGGAAGTCAGGCAAACGACCAGGCAACAGCGCGCAGCGCCCTGCGTTTTTAGGTCTGGGGACGCATGCACGCATACAGGCACGAAGGGGGGCACGGGAAGCCAGGCAAGCGACCAGGCAAAAGATTGCGGCGCCTTGCGTGTTTAGGGTTAGGGGGACACGCATGCATACAGGCACGAAGGGGGGCACGGGAAGTCAGGCAAACGACCAGGCAACAGCGCGCAGCGCCCTGCGTGTTTAGGTCTGGGGACGCATGCACGCATACAGGCACGAAGGGGGGGCACGGGAAGCCAGGCAAACGATCAGGCAACAGCGCGCAGCGCCCTGCGTGTTTAGGTCTGGGGACGCATGCACGCATACAGGCACGAAGGGGGGCACGGGAAGCCAGGCAAGCGACCAGGCAAAAGCGTGCGGCGCCCTGCGTTTTTAGGTCAGGGGACGCATGCACGCATTCAGGCACGAAGGGGGGCACGGGAAGTCAGGCAAACGATCAGGCAAAAGCGTGCGGCGCCCTGCGTGTTTAGGTCAGGGGACGCATGCACGCATTCAAGCACGAAGGGGGGCACGGGAAGCCAGGCAAGCGACCAGGCAAAAGCGTGCGGCGCCTTGCGTGTTTAGGTCAGGGGGACCACGCACGCGTACCGGCGAGAAGGGGGGCACGGGTAGTCAGGCAAGCGACCAGGCAACAGCGTGCGGCGCCCTGCGTGTTTAGGTCAGGGGACGCATGCACGCATTCAGGCACGAAGGGGGGCACGGGAAGTCAGGCAAACGACCAGGCAACAGCGCGCAGCGCCCTGCGTTTTTAGGTCTGGGGACGCATGCACGCATACAGGCACGAATGGGGGGCACGGTAAGCCAGGCAAGCGACCAGGCAAAAGCGTGCGGCGCCTTGCGTGTTTAGGTCTGGGGGGACACGCATGCATACAGGCACGAATGGGGGGCACGGTTAGAAAGGCAAGCGACCAGGCAAAAGCGTGCGGCGCCCTGCATTTGTAGGTTTGAGGGACTTGCATGCGTTCAAGCACGAAGGGGGGCACGGTTAGAAAGGCAAGCGACCAGGCAAAAGCGTGCGGCGCCTTGCGTGTTTAGGTCAGGGGGACCACGCACGCGTACCGGCGAGAAGGGGGGCACGGGTAGTCAGGCAAGCGACCAGGCAACAGCGTGCGGCGCCCTGCGTGTTTAGGTCTGGGGACGCATGCACGCATACAGGCACGAAGGGGGGCACGGGAAGTCAGGCAAACGATCAGGCAACAGCGCGCAGCGCCCTGCGTGTTTAGGTCTGGGGACGCATGCACGCATACAGGCACGAGGGGGGGCACGGGAAGCCAGGCAAGCGACCAGGCAAAAGCGTGCGGCGCCCTGCGTGTTTAGGTCAGGGGACGCATGCACGCATTCAGGCACGAAGGGGGGCACGGGAAGTCAGGCAAACGACCAGGCAACAGCGCGCAGCGCCCTGCGTGTTTAGGTCTGGGGACGCATGCACGCATACAGGCACGAAGGGGGGCACGGGAAGCCAGGCAAACGATCAGGCAACAGCGCGCAGCGCCCTGCGTGTTTAGGTCTGGGGACGCATGCACGCATACAGGCACGAGGGGGGGCACGGGAAGCCAGGCAAGCGACCAGGCAAAAGCGTGCGGCGCCCTGCGTTTTTAGGTCTGGGGACGCATGCACGCATACAGGCACGAAGGGGGGCACGGGAAGTCAGGCAAACGATCAGGCAACAGCGCGCAGCGCCCTGCGCGTTTAGGTCTGGGGACGCATGCACGCATACAAGCACGAAGGGGGGCACGGTTAGAAAGGCAAGCGACCAGGCAAAAGCGTGCGGCGCCTTGCGTGTTTAGGTCAGGGGGACCACGCACGCGTACCGGCGAGAAGGGGGGCACGGGTAGTCAGGCAAGCGACCAGGCAACAGCGTGCGGCGCCCTGCGTGTTTAGGTCTGGGGACGCATGCACGCATACAGGCACGAAGGGGGGCACGGGAAGTCAGGCAAACGATCAGGCAACAGCGCGCAGCGCCCTGCGTGTTTAGGTCTGGGGACGCATGCACGCATACAGGCACGAAGGGGGGCACGGGAAGCCAGGCAAGCGACCAGGCAAAAGCATGCGGCGCCTTGCGTGTTTAGGGTTAGGGGGACACGCATGCATACAGGCACGAATGGGGGGCACGGTTAGAAAGGCAAGCGACCAGGCAAAAGCGTGCGGCGCCCTGCATTTGTAGGTTTGAGGGACTTGCATGCGTACAAGCACGAAGGGGGGCACGGTTAGAAAGGCAAGCGACCAGGCAAAAGCGTGCGGCTCCTTGCGTGTTTACGTCAGGGGGACCACGCACGCGTACCGGCACGAAGGGGGGCACGGGTAGTCAGGCAAGCGACCAGGCAACAGCGTGCGGCGCCCTGCGTGTTTAGGTCTGGGGACGCATGCACGCATACAGGCACGAAGGGGGGCACGGGAAGTCAGGCAAACGATTAGGCAAAAGCGCGCAGCGCCCTGCGTTTTTAGGTCTGGGGACGCATGCACGCATACAGGCACGAGGGGGGGCACGGGAAGCCAGGCAAGCGACCAGGCAAAAGCGTGCGGCACCCTGCGTTTTTAGGTCAGGGGACGCATGCACGCATTCAGGCACGAAGGGGGGCACGGGAAGTCAGGCAAACGACCAGGCAACAGCGCGCAGCGCCCTGCGTGTTTAGGTCTGGGGACGCATGCACGCATACAGGCACGAAGGGGGGCACGGGAAGCCAGGCAAGCGACCAGGCAAAAGATTGCGGCGCCTTGCGTGTTTAGGGTTAGGGGGACACGCATGCATACAGGCACGAATGGGGGGCACGGGAAGCCAGGCAAGCGACCAGGCAAAAGCGTGCGGCGCCCTGCATTTTTAGGTTTGAGGGACTTGCATGCGTTCAAGCACGAAGGGGGGCACGGTTAGAAAGGCAAGCGACCAGGCAAAAGCGTGCGGCGCCTTGCGTGTTTAGGTCAGGGGGACCACGCACGCGTACCGGCGAGAAGGGGCGCACGGGTAGTCAGGCAAGCGACCAGGCAACAGCGTGCGGCGCCCTGCGTGTTTAGGTCAGGGGACGCATGCACGCATTCAGGCACGAAGGGGGGCACGGGAAGTCAGGCAAACGACCAGGCAACAGCGCGCAGCGCCCTGCGTTTTTAGGTCTGGGGACGCATGCACGCATACAGGCACGAAGGGGGGCACGGGAAGCCAGGCAAGCGACCAGGCAAAAGCATGCGGCGCCTTGCGTGTTTAGGGTTAGGGGGACACGCATGCATACAGGCACGAATGGGGGGCACGGGAAGCCAGGCAAGCGACCAGGCAAAAGCGTGCGGCGCCCTGCATTTGTAGGTTTGAGGGACTTGCATGCGTACAAGCACGAAGGGGGGCACGGTTAGAAAGGCAAGCGACCAGGCAAAAGCGTGCGGCTCCTTGCGTGTTTACGTCAGGGGGACCACGCACGCGTACCGGCACGAAGGGGGGCACGGGTAGTCAGGCAAGCGACCAGGCAACAGCGTGCGGCGCCCTGCGTGTTTAGGTCTGGGGACGCATGCACGCATACAGGCACGAAGGGGGGCACGGGAAGTCAGGCAAACGATTAGGCAACAGCGCGCAGCGCCCTGCGTTTTTAGGTCAGGGGACGCATGCACGCATTCAGGCACGAAGGGGGGCACGGGTAGTCAGGCAAGCGACCAGGCAACAGCGCGCAGCGCCCTGCGTTTTTAGGTCTGGGGACGCATGCACGCATACAGGCACGAGGGGGGGCACGGGAAGCCAGGCAAGCGACCAGGCAAAAGCGTGCGGCACCCTGCGTTTTTAGGTCAGGGGACGCATGCACGCATTCAGGCACGAAGGGGGGCACGGGAAGTCAGGCAAACGACCAGGCAACAGCGCGCAGCGCCCTGCGTGTTTAGGTCTGGGGACGCATGCACGCATACAGGCACGAGGGGGGGCACGGGAAGCCAGGCAAGCGACCAGGCAAAAGATTGCGGCGCCTTGCGTGTTTAGGGTTAGGGGGACACGCATGCATACAGGCACGAATGGGGGGCACGGTTAGAAAGGCAAGCGACCAGGCAAAAGCGTGCGGCGCCCTGCATTTTTAGGTTTGAGGGACTTGCATGCGTTCAAGCACGAAGGGGGGCACGGTTAGAAAGGCAAGCGACCAGGCAAAAGCGTGCGGCGCCTTGCGTATTTAGGTCAGGGGGACCACGCACGCGTACCGGCGAGAAGGGGGGCACGGGAAGTCAGGCAAACGACCAGGCAACAGCGCGCAGCGCCCTGCGTTTTTAGGTCTGGGGACGCATGCACGCATACAGGCACGAAGGGGGGCACGGGAAGCCAGGCAAGCGACCAGGCAAAAGATTGCGGCGCCTTGCGTGTTTAGGGTTAGGGGGACACGCATGCATACAGGCACGAATGGGGGGCACGGTTAGAAAGGCAAGCGACCAGGCAAAAGCGTGCGGCGCCCTGCATTTGTAGGTTTGAGGGACTTGCATGCGTTCAAGCACGAAGGGGGGCATGGTTAGAAAGGCAAGCGACCAGGCAAAAGCGTGCGGCGCCTTGCGTGTTTAGGTCAGGGGGACCACGCACGCGTACCGGCGAGAAGGGGGGCACGGGTAGTCAGGCAAGCGACCAGGCAACAGCGTGCGGCGCCCTGCGTGTTTAGGTCTGGGGACGCATGCACGCATACAGGCACGAAGGGGGGCACGGGAAGTCAGGCAAACGATCAGGCAACAGCGCGCAGCGCCCTGCGTGTTTAGGTCTGGGGACGCATGCACGCATACAGGCACGAGGGGGGGCACGGGAAGCCAGGCAAGCGACCAGGCAAAAGCGTGCGGCGCCCTGCGCGTTTAGGTCAGGGGACGCATGCACGCATTCAGGCACGAAGGGGGGCACGGGAAGTCAGGCAAACGACCAGGCAACAGCGCGCAGCGCCCTGCGTGTTTAGGTCTGGGGACGCATGCACGCATACAGGCACGAAGGGGGGCACGGGAAGCCAGGCAAACGATCAGGCAACAGCGCGCAGCGCCCTGCGTGTTTAGGTCTGGGGACGCATGCACGCATACAGGCACGAGGGGGGGCACGGGAAGCCAGGCAAGCGACCAGGCAAAAGCGTGCGGCGCCCTGCGTTTTTAGGTCTGGGGACGCATGCACGCATACAGGCACGAAGGGGGGCACGGGAAGTCAGGCAAACGATCAGGCAACAGCGCGCAGCGCCCTGCGCGTTTAGGTCTGGGGACGCATGCACGCATACAAGCACGAAGGGGGGCACGGTTAGAAAGGCAAGCGACCAGGCAAAAGCGTGCGGCGCCTTGCGTGTTTAGGTCAGGGGGACCACGCACGCGTACCGGCGAGAAGGGGGGCACGGGTAGTCAGGCAAGCGACCAGGCAACAGCGTGCGGCGCCCTGCGTGTTTAGGTCTGGGGACGCATGCACGCATACAGGCACGAAGGGGGGCACGGGAAGCCAGGCAAGCGACCAGGCAAAAGCATGCGGCGCCTTGCGTGTTTAGGGTTAGGGGGACACGCATGCATACAGGCACGAATGGGGGGCACGGTTAGAAAGGCAAGCGACCAGGCAAAAGCGTGCGGCGCCTTGCGTGTTTAGGTCAGGGGGACCACGCACGCGTACCGGCGAGAAGGGGGGCACGGGTAGTCAGGCAAGCGACCAGGCAACAGCGTGCGGCGCCCTGCGTTTTTAGGTCTGGGGACGCATGCACGCATACAGGCACGAAGGGGGGCACGGGAAGTCAGGCAAACGACCAGGCAACAGCGCGCAGCGCCCTGCGTGTTTAGGTCTGGGGACGCATGCACGCATACAGGCACGAAGGGGGGCACGGGAAGCCAGGCAAGCGACCAGGCAAAAGCATGCGGCGCCTTGCGTGTTTAGGGTTAGGGGGACACGCATGCATACAGGCACGAATGGGGGGCACGGTTAGAAAGGCAAGCGACCAGGCAAAAGCGTGCGGCGCCCTGCATTTGTAGGTTTGAGGGACTTGAGTGCGTTCAAGCACGAAGGGGGGCATGGTTAGAAAGGCAAGCGACCAGGCAAAAGCGTGCGGCTCCTTGCGTGTTTACGTCAGGGGGACCACGCACGCGTACCGGCACGAAGGGGGGCACGGGTAGTCAGGCAAGCGACCAGGCAACAGCGTGCGGCGCCCTGCGTGTTTAGGTCTGGGGACGCATGCACGCATACAGGCACGAAGGGGGGCACGGGAAGTCAGGCAAACGATTAGGCAACAGCGCGCAGCGCCCTGCGTGTTTAGGTCTGGGGACGCATGCACGCATACAGGCACGAGGGGGGGCACGGGAAGCCAGGCAAGCGACCAGGCAAAAGCGTGCGGCGCCCTGCGCGTTTAGGTCAGGGGACGCATGCACGCATTCAGGCACGAAGGGGGGCACGGGAAGTCAGGCAAACGACCAGGCAACAGCGCGCAGCGCCCTGCGTGTTTAGGTCTGGGGACGCATGCACGCATACAGGCACGAAGGGGGGCACGGGAAGCCAGGCAAACGATCAGGCAACAGCGCGCAGCGCCCTGCGTTTTTAGGTCTGGGGACGCATGCACGCATACAGGCACGAGGGGGGGCACGGGAAGCCAGGCAAGCGACCAGGCAAAAGCGTGCGGCGCCCTGCGTTTTTAGGTCTGGGGACGCATGCACGCATACAGGCACGAAGGGGGGCACGGGAAGTCAGGCAAACGATCAGGCAAAAGCGTGCGGCGCCCTGCGTGTTTAGGTCAGGGGACGCATGCACGCATTCAAGCACGAAGGGGGGCACGGGAAGCCAGGCAAGCGACCAGGCAAAAGCGTGCGGCGCCTTGCGTGTTTAGGTCAGGGGGACCACGCACGCGTACCGGCGAGAAGGGGGGCACGGGTAGTCAGGCAAGCGACCAGGCAACAGCGTGCGGCGCCCTGCGTTTTTAGGTCTGGGGACGCATGCACGCATACAGGCACGAAGGGGGGCACGGGAAGTCAGGCAAACGACCAGGCAACAGCGCGCAGCGCCCTGCGTGTTTAGGTCTGGGGACGCATGCACGCATACAGGCACGAAGGGGGGCACGGGAAGCCAGGCAAGCGACCAGGCAAAAGCATGCGGCGCCTTGCGTGTTTAGGGTTAGGGGGACACGCATGCATACAGGCACGAATGGGGGGCACGGTTAGAAAGGCAAGCGACCAGGCAAAAGCGTGCGGCGCCCTGCATTTGTAGGTTTGAGGGACTTGAGTGCGTTCAAGCACTAAGGGGGGCATGGTTAGAAAGGCAAGCGACCAGGCAAAAGCGTGCGGCTCCTTGCGTGTTTACGTCAGGGGGACCACGCACGCGTACCGGCACGAAGGGGGGCACGGGTAGTCAGGCAAGCGACCAGGCAACAGCGTGCGGCGCCCTGCGTGTTTAGGTCTGGGGACGCATGCACGCATACAGGCACGAAGGGGGGCACGGGAAGTCAGGCAAACGATTAGGCAACAGCGCGCAGCGCCCTGCGTGTTTAGGTCTGGGGACGCATGCACGCATACAGGCACGAGGGGGGGCACGGGAAGCCAGGCAAGCGACCAGGCAAAAGCGTGCGGCGCCCTGCGCGTTTAGGTCAGGGGACGCATGCACGCATTCAGGCACGAAGGGGGGCACGGGAAGTCAGGCAAACGACCAGGCAACAGCGCGCAGCGCCCTGCGTGTTTAGGTCAGGGGACGCATGCACGCATACAGGCACGAAGGGGGGCACGGGAAGCCAGGCAAACGATCAGGCAACAGCGCGCAGCGCCCTGCGTGTTTAGGTCTGGGGACGCATGCACGCATACAGGCACGAGGGGGGGCACGGGAAGCCAGGCAAGCGACCAGGCAAAAGCGTGCGGCGCCCTGCGTTTTTAGGTCTGGGGACGCATGCACGCATACAGGCACGAAGGGGGGCACGGGAAGTCAGGCAAACGATCAGGCAACAGCGCGCAGCGCCCTGCGCGTTTAGGTCTGGGGACGCATGCACGCATACAAGCACGAAGGGGGGCACGGTTAGAAAGGCAAGCGACCAGGCAAAAGCGTGCGGCGCCTTGCGTGTTTAGGTCAGGGGGACCACGCACGCGTACCGGCGAGAAGGGGGGCACGGGTAGTCAGGCAAGCGACCAGGCAACAGCGTGCGGCGCCCTGCGTGTTTAGGTCTGGGGACGCATGCACGCATACAGGCACGAAGGGGGGCACGGGAAGCCAGGCAAGCGACCAGGCAAAAGCATGCGGCGCCTTGCGTGTTTAGGGTTAGGGGGACACGCATGCATACAGGCACGAATGGGGGGCACGGTTAGAAAGGCAAGCGACCAGGCAAAAGCGTGCGGCGCCTTGCGTGTTTAGAATGCATGGTTACAAGAAGGACCTGGTGACCCGGGTCGCGAGCGAACTGCTCTGGACTTCAGGGGCGTGCCACCTGCACGCCAACGTCTCCACCGTGACTTCTGCCGCCTGTTTAGGTCAGGGGGACCACGCACGCGTACCGGCGAGAAGGGGGGCACGGGTAGTCAGGCAAGCGACCAGGCAACAGCGTGCGGCGCCCTGCGTTTTTAGGTCTGGGGACGCATGCACGCATACAGGCACGAAGGGGGGCACGGGAAGTCAGGCAAACGACCAGGCAACAGCGCGCAGCGCCCTGCGTGTTTAGGTCTGGGGACGCATGCACGCATACAGGCACGAAGGGGGGCACGGGAAGCCAGGCAAGCGACCAGGCAAAAGCATGCGGCGCCTTGCGTGTTTAGGGTTAGGGGGACACGCATGCATACAGGCACGAATGGGGGGCACGGTTAGAAAGGCAAGCGACCAGGCAAAAGCGTGCGGCGCCCTGCATTTGTAGGTTTGAGGGACTTGAGTGCGTTCAAGCACGAAGGGGGGCATGGTTAGAAAGGCAAGCGACCAGGCAAAAGCGTGCGGCTCCTTGCGTGTTTACGTCAGGGGGACCACGCACGCGTACCGGCACGAAGGGGGGCACGGGTAGTCAGGCAAGCGACCAGGCAACAGCGTGCGGCGCCCTGCGTGTTTAGGTCTGGGGACGCATGCACGCATACAGGCACGAAGGGGGGCACGGGAAGTCAGGCAAACGATTAGGCAACAGCGCGCAGCGCCCTGCGTGTTTAGGTCTGGGGACGCATGCACGCATACAGGCACGAGGGGGGGCACGGGAAGCCAGGCAAGCGACCAGGCAAAAGCGTGCGGCACCCTGCGTTCTTAGGTCAGGGGACGCATGCACGCATTCAGGCACGAAGGGGGGCACGGGAAGTCAGGCAAACGACCAGGCAACAGCGCGCAGCGCCCTGCGTGTTTAGGTCTGGGGACGCATGCACGCATACAGGCACGAAGGGGGGCACGGGAAGCCAGCACTGTGATGCAGTAGTTTTCGTCACGTTTGCGCACCCACCGAAGCTCTGCCCCCTGTCCTTGCGTCCCTCTACCATTATCTCTTGCTCGCACGCCCAGAATCGCTTCCTAGACTGAGAACGACTTGAATTTCAGTCGAGTTTGCTCGCACGGCCCTACGCGCCCCCTTAGGGAGTCTGTATGTATAGTTTTCTGCGCTCTACAAGAAACTGTGAAAAAGCTGTGCTTGGTTTCGGGTGTGACCTGTGCGCACCAAGTTATTAGTGCTGCCTGTTGCTGCCGCCAATTGCTGGCTTTTAGGGTTTGTATTATATATGTGCTATGATTTTGTAGCATAGCTCGGCGGTGCTGTGAGACAGGCTGTACGGCGCGCTGCATGGGCGCATGGGCGGTCCGAAAATGGGCTTGCGTGCACACGCCACCATTTCCACAAATGCTTGTTGTCACGACCGCCGTCCCCAATACCGTGAAGCTATACCCCTAGTGTACACTGCGCTAGCTGGTCGCGCCGGGGCGCCATCGCGTTCACATCGTTCAGCGCGGAGGCGCTCCACCACTGCTGCGACACAGCGCACCCCGGCATTTGGAGCTGTGGGTTATGGCACTCACCACGTGTGTAACGCTGATTGTCGCTGTGCTGCGCTTGCGGGCTATCCCGGTCAACTCAGCGACCGGGGGAGCGGGCCTGTAGCGTTGAAGAATGCCGGAGTCACACCGAGTTGTACCTGCGGACGTCGACTTGTGCAGGGTAGTGAAGGACGTGGGAGCCAGTGCCTTCGGCGCAGGGTTTTTCCCTAGTACCGCCTCCGTGGCGGGGGCCCATACGCGGGATTTTGTGGGTCTCATTGCAAGGATTCTAAAGCGCTCGCGCCACATAACAGCCGGGCTTTGGACATTCTTTGCGGAACGCATTTACCTGTATGCTGTCCCGCGGCAAACGGGCTCTCTCCGATAGCACCAGTAATTTGCATCGGGTCCACGCTACATGTGAATTCACGCTACAGCTACTTGGCGGACGCTGGACCCAGTTGCCATTCACACATGCAGTGAGCTCGACATCTCCAATATCGCCTTGAATCGCATCATCCAGTCTTCAACTTAGAGTATGTTCTATGGAGTATACGCTGCCCACATCGTGCCGCCAGCTCTATGGCTAGAGAGCCGGGACTATGGCGCAAACCCGGCATGACACGCTCGGGACACCCTGTGTGCCGCAATCACCCTAACTCCTACCGAGCTAGCTTCGCGCACGGCATCCAGCCATCAGCGAGTCCCTAGAGATATGCTGAACCATATGCAATGCAGTCCAGACCATGCTGTCATACGGAATGTTGCTGAAAACTAGGCATTTCCATTCCTGTGTGCCTCCTACGCCTACCACCCCGCGCACGCCCACACGCCTCTTTGCCCCTCCCCCCCTCATCGGTGCTTCTTCTCAGGGTACTCGCCTCCCGCCTCCATCACTGCGGTCAGGGTCTCCGATAACAGCCGCTTGACGGTATCCTCGCCCCAGGCTGGAGTCAGCAGCGCAAAGAACAGGCGCACATAAGGACGTGCCCAACTGCTCTGAGCCCGACTCTTCTGCGCTAGACTGCGAGGCCTGCTCCTGCAGCTGCTGTGCGTTGCACTTCTTGCGACCCATAGTCCTACGTGGGATGAAAGCCGGCGGGACAGGGAGGGCGGGGGTGAGAGGGGGAGGCGTGGCGTGTCACAGCGTGGCGTGTGTGTGGCGTGTGTGTTTTGGCCGGGTCACGAGCCCAACCCCCCCCAACAACCAACTTCCCGACCTCCCTCTTAACCAATCCGTTACGATTGGCGGTTGGGGGCCTGATTCTTCACTGTGATGCAGTAGTTTTCGTCACGTTTGCGCACCCACCGAAGCTCTGCCCCCTGTCCTTGCGTCCCTCTACCATTATTTCTTGCTCGCACGCCCAGAATCGCTTCCTAGACTGAGAACGACTTGAATTTCAGTCGAGTTTGCTCGCACGGCCCTACGCGCCCCCTTAGGGAGTCTGTATGTATAGTTTTCTGCGCTCTACAAGAAACTGTGAAAAAGCTGTGCTTGGTTTCGGGTGTGACCTGTGCGCACCAAGTTATTAGTGCTGCCTGTTGCTGCCGCCAATTGCTGGCTTTTAGGGTTTGTATTATATATGTGCTATGATTTTGTAGCATAGCTCGGCGGTGCTGTGAGACAGGCTGTACGGCGCGCTGCATGGGCGCATGGGCGGTCCGAAAATGGGCTTGCGTGCACACGCCACCATTTCCACAAATGCTTGTTGTCACGACCGCCGTCCCCAATACCGTGAAGCTATACCCCTAGTGTACACTGCGCTAGCTGGTCGCGCCGGGGCGCCATCGCGTTCACATCGTTCAGCGCGGAGGCGCTCCACCACTGCTGCGACACAGCGCACCCCGGCATTTGGAGCTGTGGGTTATGGCACTCACCACGTGTGTAACGCTGATTGTCGCTGTGCTGCGCTTGCGGGCTATCCCGGTCAACTCAGCGACGGGGGGAGCGGGCCTGTAGCGTTGACGAATGCCGGAGTCACACCGAGGTGTACCTGCGGACGTCGACTTGTGCAGGGTAGTGAAGGACGTGGGAGCCAGTGCCTTCGGCGCAGGGTTTTTCCCTAGTACCGCCTCCGCGGCGGGGGCCCATACGCGGGATTTTGTGGGTCTCATTGCAAGGATTCTAAAGCGCTCGCGCCACATAACAACCGGGCTTTGGACATTCTTTGCGGAACGCATTTACCTGTATGCTGTCCCGCGGCAAACGGGCTCTCTCCGATAGCACCAGTAATTTGCATTGGGTCCACGCTACATGTGAATTCACGCTACAGCTACTTGGCGGACGCTGGACCCAGTTGCCATTCACACATGCAGTGAGCTCGACATCTCCAATATCGCCTTGAATCGCATCATCCAGTCTTCAACTTAGAGTATGTTCTATGGAGTATACGCTGCCCACATCGTGCCGCCAGCTCTATGGCTAGAGAGCCGGGACTATGGCGCAAACCCGGCATGACACGCTCGGGACACCCTGTGTGCCGCAATCACCCTAACTCCTACCGAGCTAGCTTCGCGCACGGCATCCAGCCATCAGCGAGTCCCTAGAGATATGCTGAACCATATGCAATGCAGTCCAGACCACGCTGTCATACGGAATGTTGCTGAAAACTAGGCATTTCCATTCCTGTGTGCCTCCTACGCCTACCACCCGCGCACGCCCACACGCCTCTTTGCCCCTCCCCCCCTCATCGGTGCTTCTTCTCAGGGTACTCGCCTCCCGCCTCCATCATTGCGGTCAGGGTCTCCGATAACAGCCGCTTGACGTTATCCTCGCCCCAGGCTGGAGTCAGCAGCGCAAAGAACAGGCGCACATAAGGACGTGCCCAACTGCTCTGAGCCCGACTCTTCTGCGCTAGACTGCGAGGCCTGCTCCTGCAGCTGCTGTGCGTTGCACTTCTTGCGACCCATAGTCCTACGTGGGATGAAAGCCGGCGGGACAGGGAGGGCGGGGGTGAGAGGGGGAGGCGTGGCGTGTCACAGCGTGGCGTGTGTGTGGCGTGTGTGTTTTGGCCGGGTCACGAGCCCAACCCCCCCAACAACCAACTTCCCGACCTCCCTCTTAACCAATCCGTTACGATTGGCGGTTGGGGGCCTGATTCTTCACTGTGATGCAGTAGTTTTCGTCACGTTTGCGCACCCACCGAAGCTCTGCCCCCTGTCCTTGCGTCCCTCTACCATTATCTCTTGCTCGCACGCCCAGAATCGCTTCCTAGACTGAGAACGACTTGAATTTCAGTCGAGTTTGCTCGCACGGCCCTACGCGCCCCCTTAGGGAGTCTGTATGTATAGTTTTCTGCGCTCTACAAGAAACTGTGAAAAAGCTGTGCTTGGTTTCGGGTGTGACCTGTGCGCACCAAGTTATTAGTGCTGCCTGTTGCTGCCGCCAATTGCTGGCTTTTAGGGTTTGTATTATATATGTGCTATGATTTTGTAGCATAGCTCGGCGGTGCTGTGAGACAGGCTGTACGGCGCGCTGCATGGGCGCATGGGCGGTCCGAAAATGGGCTTGCGTGCACACGCCACCATTTCCACAAATGCTTGTTGTCACGACCGCCGTCCCCAATACCGTGAAGCTATACCCCTAGTGTACACTGCGCTAGCTGGTCGCGCCGGGGCGCCATCGCGTTCACATCGTTCAGCGCGGAGGCGCTCCACCACTGCTGCGACACAGCGCACCCCGGCATTTGGAGCTGTGGGTTATGGCACTCACCACGTGTGTAACGCTGATTGTCGCTGTGCTGCGCTTGCGGGCTATCCCGGTCAACTCAGCGACCGGGGGAGCGGGCCTGTAGCGTTGAAGAATGCCGGAGTCACACCGAGTTGTACCTGCGGACGTCGACTTGTGCAGGGTAGTGCAGGCAAGCGACCAGGCAAAAGATTGCGGCGCCTTGCGTGTTTAGGGTTAGGGGGACACGCATGCATACAGGCACGAATGGGGGGCACGGGAAGCCAGGCAAGCGACCAGGCAAAAGCGTGCGGCGCCCTGCATTTTTAGGTTTGAGGGACTTGCATGCGTTCAAGCACGAAGGGGGGCACGGTTAGAAAGGCAAGCGACCAGGCAAAAGCGTGCGGCGCCTTGCGTGTTTAGGTCAGGGGGACCACGCACGCGTACCGGCGAGAAGGGGCGCACGGGTAGTCAGGCAAGCGACCAGGCAACAGCGTGCGGCGCCCTGCGTGTTTAGGTCAGGGGACGCATGCACGCATTCAGGCACGAAGGGGGGCACGGGAAGTCAGGCAAACGACCAGGCAACAGCGCGCAGCGCCCTGCGTTTTTAGGTCTGGGGACGCATGCACGCATACAGGCACGAAGGGGGGCACGGGAAGCCAGGCAAGCGACCAGGCAAAAGATTGCGGCGCCTTGCGTGTTTAGGGTTAGGGGGACACGCATGCATACAGGCACGAAGGGGGGCACGGGAAGCCAGGCAAGCGACCAGGCAAAAGATTGCGGCGCCTTGCGTGTTTAGGGTTAGGGGGACACGCATGCATACAGGCACGAATGGGGGGCACGGGAAGCCAGGCAAGCGACCAGGCAAAAGCGTGCGGCGCCCTGCATTTGTAGGTTTGAGGGACTTGCATGCGTTCAAGCACGAAGGGGGGCACGGTTAGAAAGGCAAGCGACCAGGCAAAAGCGTGCGGCGCCTTGCGTGTTTAGGTCAGGGGGACCACGCACGCGTACCGGCGAGAAGGGGGGCACGGGTAGTCAGGCAAGCGACCAGGCAACAGCGTGCGGCGCCCTGCGTGTTTAGGTCTGGGGACGCATGCACGCATACAGGCACGAAGGGGGGCACGGGAAGTCAGGCAAACGATCAGGCAACAGCGCGCAGCGCCCTGCGTGTTTAGGTCTGGGGACGCATGCACGCATACAGGCACGAGGGGGGGCACGGGAAGCCAGGCAAGCGACCAGGCAAAAGCGTGCGGCGCCCTGCGTGTTTAGGTCAGGGGACGCATGCACGCATTCACGCACGAAGGGGGGCACGGGAAGTCAGGCAAACGACCAGGCAACAGCGCGCAGCGCCCTGCGTGTTTAGGTCTGGGGACGCATGCACGCATACAGGCACGAAGGGGGGCACGGGTAGTCAGGCAAGCGACCAGGCAACAGCGTGCGGCGCCCTGCGTTTTTAGGTCTGGGGACGCATGCACGCATACAGGCACGAAGGGGGGCACGGGAAGTCAGGCAAACGACCAGGCAACAGCGCGCAGCGCCCTGCGTGTTTAGGTCTGGGGACGCATGCACGCATACAGGCACGAAGGGGGGCACGGGAAGCCAGGCAAGCGACCAGGCAACAGCGCGCAGCGCCCTGCGTGTTTAGGGTTAGGGGGACACGCATGCATACAGGCACGAATGGGGGGCACGGGAAGCCAGGCAAGCGACCAGGCAAAAGCGTGCGGCGCCCTGCATTTTTAGGTTTGAGGGACTTGCATGCGTTCAAGCACGAAGGGGGGCACGGTTAGAAAGGCAAGCGACCAGGCAAAAGCGTGCGGCGCCTTGCGTGTTTAGGTCAGGGGGACCACGCACGCGTACCGGCGAGAAGGGGGGCACGGGTAGTCAGGCAAGCGACCAGGCAACAGCGTGCGGCGCCCTGCGTGTTTAGGTCAGGGGACGCATGCACGCATACAGGCACGAAGGGGGGCACGGGAAGCCAGGCAAGCGACCAGGCAAAAGATTGCGGCGCCTTGCGTGTTTAGGGTTAGGGGGACACGCATGCATACAGGCACGAATGGGGGGCACGGGAAGCCAGGCAAGCGACCAGGCAAAAGCGTGCGGCGCCCTGCATTTTTAGGTTTGAGGGACTTGCATGCGTTCAAGCACGAAGGGGGGCATGGTTAGAAAGGCAAGCGACCAGGCAACAGCGCGCGGCGCCCTGCGTGTTTAGGTCAGGGGGACCACGCACGCGTACCGGCACGAAGGGGGGCTCGGGTAGTCAGGCAAGCGACCAGGCGACAGCGTGCGGCGCCCTGCGTGTTTAGGTCTGGGGACGCATGCACGCATACAGGCACGAAGGGGGGCACGGTTAGAAAGGCAAGCGACCAGGCAAAAGCGTGCGGCGCCTTGCGTGTTTAGGTCAGGGGGACGCATGCACGCATACAGGCACGAAGGGGGCCACGGGAAGCCAGGCAAGCGACCAGGCAAATGCGTGCGGCGCCTTGCGTGTTTAGGGTTAAGGGGACACGCATGCGTACAGGCACGAATGGGGGGCACGGTTAGAAAGGCAAGCGACCAGGCAAAAGCGTGCGGCACCCTGCGTTTTTAGGTCAGAGGACGCATGCACGCATTCAGGCACGAAGGGGGGCACGGGAAGTCAGGCAAACGACCAGGCAACAGCGCGCAGCGCCCTGCGTGTTTAGGTCTGGGGACGCATGCACGCATACAGGCACGAAGGGGGGCACGGGAAGCCAGGCAAGCGACCAGGCAAAAGATTGCGGCGCCTTGCGTGTTTAGGGTTAGGGGGACACGCATGCATACAGGCACGAATGGGGGGCACGGGAAGCCAGGCAAGCGACCAGGCAAATGCGTGCGGCGCCCTGCATTTTTAGGTTTGCGGGACTTGCATGCGTTCAAGCACGAATGGGGGGCACGGTTAGAAAGGCAAGCGACCAGGCAAAAGCGTGCGGCGCCTTGCGTGTTTAGGTCAGGGGGACCACGCACGCGTACCGGCGAGAAGGGGCGCACGGGTAGTCAGGCAAGCGACCAGGCAAAAGCGTGCGGCGCCCTGCGTGTTTAGGTCAGGGGACGCATGCACGCATTCAGGCACGAAGGGGGGCACGGGAAGTCAGGCAAACGACCAGGCAACAGCGCGCAGCGCCCTGCGTTTTTAGGTCTGGGGACGCATGCACGCATACAGGCACGAAGGGGGGCACGGGAAGCCAGGCAAGCGACCAGGCAAAAGATTGCGGCGCCTTGCGTGTTTAGGGTTAGGGGGACACGCATGCATACAGGCACGAACGGGGGGCACGGGATGCCAGGCAAGCGACCAGGCAAAAGCGTGCGGCGCCCTGCATTTGTAGGTTTGAGGGACTTGAGTGCGTTCAAGCACGAAGGGGGGCATGGTTAGAAAGGCAAGCGACCAGGCAAAAGCGTGCGGCTCCTTGCGTGTTTAGGTCAGGGGGACCACGCACGCGTACCGGCGAGAAGGGGGGCACGGGTAGTCAGGCAAGCGACCAGGCAACAGCGTGCGGCGCCCTGCGTGTTTAGGTCTGGGGACGCATGCACGCATACAGGCACGAAGGGGGGCACGGGAAGTCAGGCAAACGATCAGGCAACAGCGCGCAGCGCCCTGCGTGTTTAGGTCTGGGGACGCATGCACGCATACAGGCACGAGGGGGGGCACGGGAAGCCAGGCAAGCGACCAGGCAAAAGCGTGCGGCGCCCTGCGTGTTTAGGTCAGGGGACGCATGCACGCATTCAGGCACGAAGGGGGGCACGGGTAGTCAGGCAAGCGACCAGGCAACAGCGTGCGGCGCCCTGCGTGTTTAGGTCTGGGGACGCATGCACGCATACAGGCACGAAGGGGGGCACGGGAAGCCAGGCAAACGATCAGGCAACAGCGCGCAGCGCCCTGCGTGTTTAGGGTTAGGGGGACACGCATGCATACAGGCACGAATGGGGGGCACGGGAAGCCAGGCAAGCGACCAGGCAAAAGCGTGCGGCGCCCTGCATTTGTAGGTTTGAGGGACTTGCATGCGTTCAAGCACGAAGGGGGGCACGGTTAGAAAGGCAAGCGACCAGGCAAAAGCGTGCGGCGCCTTGCGTGTTTAGGTCAGGGGGACCACGCACGCGTACCGGCGAGAAGGGGGGGCACGGGAAGCCAGGCAAGCGACCAGGCAAAAGCGTGCGGCGCCCTGCGTGTTTAGGTCAGGGGACGCATGCACGCATACAGGCACGAAGGGGGGCACGGGAAGCCAGGCAAGCGACCAGGCAACAGCGCGCAGCGCCCTGCGTGTTTAGGTCTGGGGACGCATGCACGCATACAGGCACGAAGGGGGCCACGGGAAGCCAGGCAAGCGACCAGGCAAAAGATTGCGGCGCCTTGCGTGTTTAGGGTTAGGGGGACACGCATGCATACAGGCACGAATGGGGGGCACGGGAAGCCAGGCAAGCGACCAGGCAAAAGCGTGCGGCGCCCTGCAGTTTTAGGTTTGAGGGACTTGCATGCGTTCAAGCACGAAGGGGGGCACGGTTAGAAAGGCAAGCGACCAGGCAAAAGCGTGCGGCGCCTTGCGTGTTTAGGTCAGGGGGACGCATGCACGCATACAGGCACGAAGGGGGCCACGGGAAGCCAGGCAAGCGACCAGGCAAATGCGTGCGGCGCCTTGCGTGTTTAGGGTTAAGGGGACACGCATGCGTACAGGCACGAATGGGGGGCACGGTTAGAAAGGCAAGCGACCAGGCAACAGCGCGCGGCGCCCTGCGTGTTTAGGTCAGGGGGACCAAGCACGCGTACCGGCACGAAGGGGGGCTCGGGTAGTCAGGCAAGCGACCAGGCGACAGCGTGCGGCGCCCTTCGTTTTTAGGTCTGGGGACGCATGCACGCATACAGGCACGAATGGGGGCACAGGTAGTAAGGCAAGCGACCAGGCAACAGCGTGCGGTACCCTGCGTTTTAAGGTCTGGGGACGCATGCACGCATTCAGGCACGAATGTTGGGGCACGGTAAGAAAGGCAAGCGACCAGGCAATGGCGCGCAGCGCCATGATTGTTAAGTATCGGGGGGACACGCAGGCATACAAGCACGAATGGGGGGCACGGTTAGAAAGGCAAGCGACCAGGCAAAAGCGTGCGGCGCCTTGCGTGTTTAGGTCAGGGGGACCACGCACGCGTACCGGCACGAAGGGGGGCACGGGTAGTCAGGCAAGCGACCAGGCAACAGCGTGCGGCGCCCTGCGGTTTTAGGTTTGAGGGACTTGCATGCATACAGGCACGAATGGGGGGCACGGGAAGCCAGGCAAGCGACCAGGCAAAAGCGTGCGGCGCCCTGCATTTTTAGGTTTGAGGGACTTGCATGCGTTCAAGCACGAAGGGGGGCACGGTTAGAAAGGCAAGCGACCAGGCAAAAGCGTGCGGCGCCTTGCGTGTTTAGGTCAGGGGGACCACGCACGCGTACCGGCGAGAAGGGGGGCACGGGTAGTCAGGCAAGCGACCAGGCAACAGCGTGCGGCGCCCTGCGTGTTTAGGTCAGGGGACGCATGCACGCATTCAGGCACGAAGGGGGGCACGGGAAGTCAGGCAAACGACCAGGCAACAGCGCGCAGCGCCCTGCGTGTTTAGGTCAGGGGGACGCATGCACGCATACAGGCACGAAGGGGGGCACGGGAAGCCAGGCAAGCGACCAGGCAAAAGATTGCGGCGCCTTGCGTGTTTAGGGTTAGGGGGACACGCATGCATACAGGCACGAATGGGGGGCACGGGAAGCCAGGCAAGCGACCAGGCAAAAGCGTGCGGCGCCCTGCATTTTTAGGTTTGAGGGACTTGCATGCGTTCAAGCACGAAGGGGGGGACGGTTAGAAAGGCAAGCGACCAGGCAAAAGCGTGCGGCTCCTTGCGTGTTTAGGTCAGGGGGACGCATGCACGCATACAGGCACGAAGGGGGCCACGGGAAGCCAGGCAAGCGACCAGGCAAATGCGTGCGGCGCCTTGCGTGTTTAGGGTTAAGGGGACACGCATGCGTACAGGCACGAATGGGGGGCACGGTTAGAAAGGCAAGCGACCAGGCAACAGCGCGCGGCGCCCTGCGTGTTTAGGTCAGGGGGACCACGCACGCGTACCGGCACGAAGGGGGGCTCGGGTAGTCAGGCAAGCGACCAGGCGACAGCGTGCGGCGCCCTTCGTTTTTAGGTCTGGGGACGCATGCACGCATACAGGCACGAATGGGGGCACAGGTAGTCAGGCAAGCGACCAGGCAACAGCGTGCGGCGCCCTGCGTTTTTAGGTCTGGGGACGCATGCACGCATACAGGCACGAATGGGGGGCACGGGAAACCAGGCTAGCGATCAGGCAAAAGCGTGCGGCGCCCTGCGTTTTTAGGTCAGGGGGACGCATGCACGCATACAGGCACGAAGGGGGGCACGGGAAGTCAGGCAAACGATCAGGCAACAGCGCGCAGCGCCCTGCGTGTTTAGGTCTGGGGACGCATGCACGCATACAGGCACGAGGGGGGGCACGGGAAGCCAGGCAAGCGACCAGGCAACAGCGCGCAGCGCCCTGCGTGTTTAGGGTTAGGGGGACACGCATGCATACAGGCACGAATGGGGGGCACGGGAAGCCAGGCAAGCGACCAGTCAAAAGCGTGCGGCGCCCTGCATTTTTAGGTTTGAGGGACTTGCATGCGTTCAAGCACGAAGGGGGGCACGGTTAGAAAGGCAAGCGACCAGGCAAAAGCGTGCGGCGCCTTGCGTGTTTAGGTCAGGGGGACCACGCACGCGTACCGGCGAGAAGGGGGGCACGGGTAGTCAGGCAAGCGACCAGGCAACAGCGTGCGGCGCCCTTCGTTTTTAGGTCAGGGGACGCATGCACGCATTCAGGCACGAAGGGGGGCACGGGAAGTCAGGCAAACGACCAGGCAACAGCGCGCAGCGCCCTGCGTGTTTAGGTCTGGGGACGCATGCACGCATACAGGCACGAAGGGGGGCACGGGAAGTCAGGCAAACGACCAGGCAACAGCGCGCAGCGCCCTGCGCGTTTAGGTCAGGGGGACCACGCACGCGTACCGGCACGAAGGGGGGCTCGGGTAGTCAGGCAAGCGACCAGGCGACAGCGTGCGGCGCCCTTCGTTTTTAGGTCTGGGGACGCATGCACGCATACAGGCACGAATGGGGGCACAGGTAGTCAGGCAAGCGACCAGGCAACAGCGTGCGGCGCCCTGCGGTTTTAGGTCTGGGGACGCATGCACGCATACAGGCACGAATGGGGGGCACGGGAAACCAGGCTAGCGATCAGGCAAAAGCGTGCGGCGCCCTGCGTTTTTAGGTCAGGGGGACGCATGCACGCATACAGGCACGAAGGGGGGCACGGGAAGTCAGGCAAACGATCAGGCAACAGCGCGCAGCGCCCTGCGCGTTTAGGTCAGGGGGACCACGCACGCGTACCGGCACGAAGGGGGGCTCGGGTAGTCAGGCAAGCGACCAGGCGACAGCGTGCGGCGCCCTTCGTTTTTAGGTCTGGGGACGCATGCACGCATACAGGCACGAATGGGGGCACAGGTAGTCAGGCAAGCGACCAGGCAACAGCGTGCGGCGCCCTGCGGTTTTTAGGTCAGGGGGACGCATGCACGCATACAGGCACGAATGGGGGGCACGGGAAACCAGGCAAGCGACCAGGCAAAAGCGTGCGGCGCCCTGCATTTTTAGGTTTGAGGGACTTGCATGCGTTCAAGCACGAAGGGGGGCACGGTTAGAAAGGCAAGCGACCAGGCAAAAGCGTGCGGCGCCTTGCGTGTTTAGGTCAGGGGGACCACGCACGCGTACCGGCGAGAAGGGGGGCACGGGTAGTCAGGCAAGCGACCAGGCAAAAGCGTGCGGCGCCCTGCGTGTTTAGGTCAGGGGACGCATGCACGCATTCAGGCACGAAGGGGGGCACGGGAAGTCAGGCAAACGACCAGGCAACAGCGCGCAGCGCCCTGCGTGTTTAGGTCTGGGGACGCATGCACGCATACAGGCACGAAGGGGGGCACGGGAAGTCAGGCAAACGACCAGGCAACAGCGCGCAGCGCCCTGCGCGTTTAGGTCAGGGGGACCACGCACGCGTACCGGCACGAAGGGGGGCTCGGGTAGTCAGGCAAGCGACCAGGCGACAGCGTGCGGCGCCCTTCGTTTTTAGGTCTGGGGACGCATGCACGCATACAGGCACGAATGGGGGCACAGGTAGTCAGGCAAGCGACCAGGCAACAGCGTGCGGCGCCCTGCGGTTTTAGGTCTGGGGACGCATGCACGCATACAGGCACGAATGGGGGGCACGGGAAACCAGGCTAGCGATCAGGCAAAAGCGTGCGGCGCCCTGCGTTTTTAGGTCAGGGGGACGCATGCACGCATACAGGCACGAAGGGGGGCACGGGAAGTCAGGCAAACGATCAGGCAACAGCGCGCAGCGCCCTGCGTGTTTAGGTCTGGGGACGCATGCACGCATACAGGCACGAGGGGGGGCACGGGAAGCCAGGCAAGCGACCAGGCAACAGCGCGCAGCGCCCTGCGTGTTTAGGGTTAGGGGGACACGCATGCATACAGGCACGAATGGGGGGCACGGGAAGCCAGGCAAGCGACCAGGCAAAAGCGTGCGGCGCCCTGCATTTTTAGGTTTGAGGGACTTGCATGCGTTCAAGCACGAAGGGGGGCACGGTTAGAAAGGCAAGCGACCAGGCAAAAGCGTGCGGCGCCTTGCGTGTTTAGGTCAGGGGGACCACGCACGCGTACCGGCGAGAAGGGGGGCACGGGTAGTCAGGCAAGCGACCAGGCAACAGCGTGCGGCGCCCTGCGTGTTTAGGTCAGGGGACGCATGCACGCATTCAGGCACGAAGGGGGGCACGGGAAGTCAGGCAAACGACCAGGCAACAGCGCGCAGCGCCCTGCGTGTTTAGGTCTGGGGACGCATGCACGCATACAGGCACGAAGGGGGGCACGGGAAGCCAGGCAAGCGACCAGGCAAAAGATTGCGGCGCCTTGCGTGTTTAGGGTTAGGGGGACACGCATGCATACAGGCACGAATGGGGGGCACGGGAAGCCAGGCAAGCGACCAGGCAAAAGCGTGCGGCGCCCTGCATTTTTAGGTTTGAGGGACTTGCATGCGTTCAAGCACGAAGGGGGGCACGGTTAGAAAGGCAAGCGACCAGGCAAAAGCGTGCGGCGCCTTGCGTGTTTAGGTCAGGGGGACGCATGCACGCATACAGGCACGAAGGGGGCCACGGGAAGCCAGGCAAGCGACCAGGCAAATGCGTGCGGCGCCTTGCGTGTTCAGGGTTAAGGGGACACGCATGCGTACAGGCACGAATGGGGGGCACGGTTAGAAAGGCAAGCGACCAGGCAACAGCGCGCGGCGCCCTGCGTGTTTAGGTCAGGGGGACCACGCACGCGTACCGGCACGAAGGGGGGCTCGGGTAGTCAGGCAAGCGACCAGGCGACAGCGTGCGGCGCCCTTCGTTTTTAGGTCTGGGGACGCATGCACGCATACAGGCACGAATGGGGGCACAGGTAGTCAGGCAAGCGACCAGGCAACAGCGTGCGGTACCCTGCGTTTTAAGGTCTGGGGACGCATGCACGCATACAGGCACGAATGTTGGGGCACGGTAAGAAAGGCAAGCGACCAGGCAATGGCGCGCAGCGCCATGATTGTTAAGTATCGGGGGGACACGCAGGCATACAAGCACGAATGGGGGGCACGGTTAGAAAGGCAAGCGACCAGGCAAAAGCGTGCGGCGCCTTGCGTGTTTAGGTCAGGGGGACCACGCACGCGTACCGGCACGAAGGGGGGCACGGGTAGTCAGGCAAGCGACCAGGCAACAGCGTGCGGCGCCCTGCGGTTTTAGGTCTGGGGACGCATGCACGCATACAGGCACGAATGGGGGGCACGGGAAGCCAGGCTAGCGATCAGGCAAAAGCGTGCGGCGCCCTGCGTTTTTAGGTCAGGGGGACGCATGCACGCATTCAGGCACGAAGGGGGGCACGGGAAGTCAGGCAAACGATCAGGCAACAGCGCGCAGCGCCCTGCGTGTTTAGGTCTGGGGACGCATGCACGCATACAGGCACGAGGGGGGGCACGGGAAGCCAGGCAAGCGACCAGGCAACAGCGCGCAGCGCCCTGCGTTTTTAGGTCAGGGGACGCATGCACGCATTCAGGCGCGAAGGGGGGCACGGGAAGTCAGGCAAACGACCAGGCAACAGCGCGCAGCGCCCTGCGTGTTTAGGTCTGGGGACGCATGCACGCATACAGGCACGAAGGGGGGCACGGTTAGAAAGGCAAGCGACCAGGCAAAAGATTGCGGCGCCTTGCGTGTTTAGGGTTAGGGGGACACGCATGCATACAGGCACGAATGGGGGGCACGGGAAGCCAGGCAAGCGACCAGGCAAAAGCGTGCGGCGCCCTGCATTTTTAGGTTTGAGGGATTCTTGTTCCTTGAGTCGTTACAGAATCATTATCCAACCATCATTGTAAATATAACCAGCCAACGAAACCGTAGTCCCAGAAACGACCAATTAGCAACCTGCAACCTGCAAAACCAACGTCACTGTTTCATCTTGCCATAGTGGCCGGTAGCTCTCCTCTCTCGTCAGCCCAAACTGCCGGTTAGAATCAGATGCGAACAAATCCACGCTAAATGGCCCCCACGCGTTCCATAAGTCGTTGAAAATGCGCGGGTGCAGCTGCCAGTCGCAGGCCTCGCCTCCGCGCTTGGAGAGTGCATCTGCTAACATATTTTCTTCCCGCGGAATCCAAGCCGGTACCAACGTGATGTGCCAACGCATGCAGAACCAAAACAATTCATATAACGCCGCCTGGATGGGCGGGGACATCGAGCCACCCTTTGTGATTGCGGCCGCTGCGACAGTACTATCCGTATGCAAGAGTATGCGTTGATGCGCTAGCCGCCCGTAACGATTCAAACTTTCAAGGACCAAGCGCACAGCCTGGAGCTCTAAGTCGCCCGATGACAGGCTGCGCGTGTCCATTGGCCATTTGCCCGCGGCCATCACCCGCGGCCCTAAATCGGCCCAGCCGCCCCAGCCTCCAAAGGAATATCGACTTGCGCCTGCTGCATCCGTAAACAGTGTGACTGTGTGCAAATGGGTTGGCGGCCAGATGGGCACGCGGCCGTTATATTGCGTAAATGATGCTAGCCAAAAAGACAATTCTCCCACGGCTGCGGCGCTCAGCGCGGCATGGTGGTGCATTTTTAGACCTGCCTTCAATTGTGCTGCTTGCCATTGCGCCAACTGCCGGGTCATCATGATTGCCATGTCCCCAAATGCATAGCTCATCAACACCAGTGTGCCTGTGATGTGCGCGACTTGTTGCAGTGCGCATCTGTGCTTCAATGTGATTGCGGTCTCAATGGCCGCAAATAAGGCTGCTTGCTTATCGTTCGGCACTGTAATACATCCGGTCACGGTGTCTACAGTTGCCCCGAGGTAACGCACGCTGTGTGATGGCGTGAGGGCGCATTTCTGTGCGCTGATTATGAAGCCGGCACGTTCGAAATCGCCTAGTACTAACTCCTGAGCGTGTAGTAGCGCGTCTGGATCTTGATGCGCATGCAAACTATCATCAATGTAGCCAGTGGCTCTGTGTCCTGCCGTGCGCCATTTAGTTATTAGCTCCCGCGTCACTTTAGTGAACGCCCAGCAGGCCACGGATAATCCGAAAGGCAGCTGCGTGAAAACATAGAAATTTCCCTCCCACTCGAAACCTAGATACGTCCAAAAAGCCTCGTGCATGTCGCAATGATGATAACCAGCCTTCAGGTCGCATGAGAACATCCAATCGTGCGGTTGCAGGACCTCTTTCAACGTGCTAAGGGTTTCGTACTTGAAACTGGGTGCCACGATGTGCTCATTCAAATAGCGTGCGTCCAGGATGAGTCGCTTCTTATCCGTTCCCGGCCGCGTCACTACTCCTAACGGTAGCACGCAGTGCGGCCGCTGGGGCACGCGCATGACCGTCTCTGTCTGGACGAGCTCGTGCACCGCTTCTGACACGAAACCCGCGTGCGCCTGCGCCGACCCGTGGTTGGCAAAGCTGCGGGCTTCAGGCGGCCCGTGCTTCCATAGCATATGCTTAGCTCCGGGGGGAGCGAAGCGAAGCGGAGCGACCACCGGGGCTGAGCAGGGTTTAGCATGGGGGCCGTAGAACGGCCGTAGCGGTCTTAAGCTCGCTCCTCTTCACAGTTCGGCATTCTGCCTCTCTGTTTAGAGTAGCTCACACCGCTTATTGAGCGGTCTTCTCAAGCCTTCCAAGACTCTGCACTGATTGAAGGAGCTTCTTCGTCGTCATGGTGAACACTCGTGCAGGCAAGAAAACTGCTGAGGCAAATGCCCTGAATGCTAAAAAGCCGGCCGCGAAGGGCAAGGGGAAGGGCAAAGGCTCGGCGAAGGGACCGGCTGCGAAGATCGCGGGCAGCCGTCGCAAGCTTCCCGCCAGGAAGCAGCAGGCCACCGCGACCACAAAGGTCCCCAGCCAGATTCCGGAGAAGGAGAAAACGGCGGAGTCGCTCCCGAAAGGGAGCGAGCGATCCCGCTCGGCCGCATCCTTCCGGGACTTCTCGCAGTGGCAGGCCAAAGTGGGCGAGCACCTTGCAACCGCGCTAATCCCGGCACTGAAAGAGGCGCTGGCGCCGCGGTCCACGACCGCGCCGGCCCCGGCCGCACCGGTCGTTCCGGCCACGGCGCCCGCGGCGCCCTCCCTTGTCCCCCCGCCCGCGACTTCCCCGCAGACCGCCGCTGCTGCTGCCGCCCACACGCCGGGCACCGCCGCGACCGCCTCCCCCGCGGCCGCAGCCGCCACGGCCACCCCAGTGGACGGCGGCGAGGCCACCTCCATCGAGGACAACAAGACGGTGGTGCTGGCTAACGTGGCGTACAAGGACCTAGCCTCCGGCTACGCCAACATGCACAGCTTCTACCACCGCATCGCGCTGCTCGGCCTGGCGAAGACCAAGTCCAACGACGCGTGCAGGCCCTACCTCCGCGCCATCGCGGGGCTGTCCCTGAACGCCACCAAGGTGTACAAGCTGCACGGCAACGAGCCCAACAACGCCGCGCGGCTGGACGGCTGCCTGGCCTACATCCACGAGTCCATGAGCCGCGTGTGCGACGATGTCAACGCCGGCTACGACGCCGACCTGGCGAAGTCCTGCCTGGCCGCGGCCGCCAAGAAGGGCAGCGGCGGCAACGGCGGCGGCGGCGGCAGCGGCGGCAACGGCGGCAGCGGCGGCAGCGGCGGGGGCAAGAACAAGGGCAAGGCGCAGCAGGGCAAGCAGCAGCAGGACGAGCACCCGCCCTACCGCGGCAACAAGGACAACAAGGACCGCGACAACGACCACTACCGCCGCGACCGCCGCTAAGCATGAGTATGGGGTCGTAGGGTTGGGCCCGGGCTTTCCTCCTTGCCTCCCCAATCACACCTCCCCCTCCGTAGGTCAGTAGTAGTCGCATCACTAGAGGGTGGCGTGGGCCGCGAGGTTGGGCCCGGAGGGAGGGGGAGGGGGGAGGCGGGAGCCGGGCGGGCCTAGCTCTCTCTGCTCATGGGCCAGGCTGGAGGTGCCGCGCCACCCCAGCCTTGGCCGCGGCCTCGCTGCTCGGCCGCGCCCGTCAGCAGGCAGTCGCCCGCGTGCGACCGGACTTCTCCGCCCGCGTGTGGACTGTCCAGCCGCCCGCGTGCGGCAGCGTGCAACTGTCTGGGGCCTGCCTGTCCGCTGTCTCTCTTCCTTCCAGCATCCAGCAGCCATTTCAACCCGAGTCCCAACCCCAAAAAATGCAGGATGGACTTCGTGAAGAAACTTTTCAAGTACGACAGCAAGAAGAAGCGCGAAGCTCAAGACGCCCTAGACGACGCTCACCGCGCGCTCAGAGCAGACAAGGCGCAGTTCGCGACGCAGCGGGCGGCACCGGCGGCACGGCCCGCAGCGGCCACAGCGGCACCGGCAGCAGCGCCGGTAGCCGCCGCCCGCCCGCCCAGCGACACAGCTGCCACCGGCGACCGGCAACTACCCCAGACAGCACGCGCACCGGCACAGGCGCAGCGCATCCGCCACCGGAAGGAGGCGGTACCAAAGCCCTTGTCAGATGAAGGTACGAAGCAAGACGCGGGCCTCCCATTTAGCGCAGACAGTCCCGGCGAGGCGGAAGGGCCAGTAGGGACACCGTCGGCGGCCAAGCCACCACCACCAGTGATGCGGGGCCGCCTGCGCGCCTGCCTCAGTGAGTGGGAGAAGTGGGTAGACAACCCGCTAGTACTCAGCTGGGTGCGAGAAGGGTTCCAGCTGTCATGGGAAGGCGGAATAGCACCGCCCCCGCACCACGGCAAGAACCACGCCTCCGCTCTTGAGCACGCTGACTTCGTGGATCAGGCGGTCTCTGACCTGCTCGCCGCTAAGTCCATTGAGCCCGCTCCCGCCAAGCCCCGCATGGTCTGCCCGCTAGGAGTCGTGCAGCAGGGTGAGAAGTTCAGGCTGATCTACGACGGCCGCCCGCTCAACGACTACCTCCACGCCCCCAAGTTCCGGTATGAGGACCTGAAGGCCGTGCCTGGCTGGCTGCTGCCCGACGACTTCATGTTCACGCTGGACCTGAAGTCGGGGTACCACCACGTCGATATTCGGCGAGACTTCTGGACCTACCTGGGCTTCGAGTGGAGGGGGCGCTTCTACGTCTTCACGCAGCTGCCGTTCGGCGTTTCCTCTGCCTGCTGGGCCTTCACCAAGCTCATGCGGGCAGTGCTGCGCGGCTGGCGGTGCCGTGGCTGGCGCTGCGGCGGCCTGCTCGACGACCAGTTCCACGCCGACCAGGACCGGGCGACGCTGGTACGGAGGCGGGAGGAAGTGGTGGCACAAATGGAGCGGTTGGGGTTCGTGGTGAACAGGGAAAAGTCCATGCTACGAGAGGTGTCGCAGCGGGTCAAGTACCTGGGCATGATCCTAGACACCAAGGCGGGGGTGTTCGAGGTCCCGCAAGAGAAGCGGGCCAAGGCCATGCAGGCTATCGACCACGCCCTGTCTGCCCGCCGCCTACCCGTGCGCACCGTCGCCTGCATCAAGGGCCAGCTGTTGGCCATGTCCTGGGCCTTCGGCCCCTGGTCGCGCCTGCGCACCAGGGGCCTCGGCCAGCTCATTGAGACCCGCCGCTCCTGGAGCTCCCACCTTGCGTTGACAGGCGCCGCCCGCGAGGACCTTGAGTTCTGGCGAGACTACTTCGACCACTTCAACGGTCGGCGTGGCCTGTGGCAGCCCCCGCACGTCCACTCCCTCATCTTCTGCGACGCCGCCGGCAAGAGCGATGCCTCCCTGGGCGGCTGGGGGGCCTGGACGGTGCTAGACGGCAAGGTGGTGGCGGCGCGCGGCGACTGGGACGCCCGCATCAGCTCCTACGGCTCCACTCCGCAAGAGCTGCAGGCCGCCTTCAACGCGCTACGCTCGTTCGAGCGGTCGGCGGGCCTAGACGGGCAGGCTGTCCGCATCATCACGGACAACCTTAACGCCGCCAACATCATCAACAAGGGCTCCGCCAAGGCCGACAACTGCTACGCAGTCGCCTACCAGCTGCTGTGGTACTGTGTAGAGCGCGACATCCGGCTCGAGGCGGAGTGGAGGCCGCGGGACCGCAACCAGCTCGCAGACTACCTCAGCAAGTACCCGGACCCGGACGACTGGGCAGTGTCAGACGCCGTCTTCAGGCGGCTCTCCCGGCTGTGGGGGCCGTTCGAGGTGGACCTGTTCGCCTCGCACAACACCCACCGCCTGCCAGTCTACTACTCGGCATACTTCACGCCCGACACCTCCGGCGTGGACGCCTTCCGCTTCAGCTGGGGCCGGGCGTGCTGGGCCTACCCGCCGTTCGGCATGCTCCTACGAGTGCTGAAGCACGCTAAGGCCTGTCGCGCGCGGTTGTGCCTGCTCGCACCTGTGTGGCCAACGCGGGACTGGTGGTCCTTCCTCACGGGCGATGGGAGGCGGTTCAGGGACTTCGTGCACGGGGTGGTGGCGCTAGGAGCGATAGGGTCGGCGCTGGCGCCGGGGCAGCGCGTGCCCCGCCGCGCAGACTCCTGGGATGTGATGGCCCTGCTGCTGGACTTCGCAAAGCCCTCGCCCCACCTGATCTCCGTGCCCCCCGACCGCGTGCAAGCGCGCCCGCAGAAGCGCGCCTGAGGGAGCAGGCCCTGCTGGGGCCGCTCGCGCAGCTGGCGGACGCGGAGCTGCGGGAGTTGGCGCGGGACTTCTCATCGGCAGTCGAGCGCCGCCTCGCCACCAGCTCGCAGCAGCAGTACCGCGCCCCCTGGCGCGAGTTCCTGGCTTGGTGGCAGCGGCGGAGCCTTCCCGTGTCAGTCTACGACGCAGACCCCAACATCATCGGGCTGTACCTCTTCGCCGTCTTCAAGGCCTCACAGGCCGCTGGCGTCGGCGAAGGGCGGGTGCGGCAAGCCAGCGCCGCCATCCACCACAACTTCGTTGCCATCGGGCGGTCCTCCCCGACCAACCACCCCACGTGCAAGGCGGCGCGAGAACTCGCGCGGCGGCTGCTGGTCCCCCGCGCGGCGCCCCGGGGCGCCTTCACGGCCGCGGACCTGTCCAGGTTCGTGGCCCGCCACGGCGGGCAAGACGCGTCGCTGCTGGGCGTGATGTACTGCGCGTGTGTGTCGTTGATGTACTTCGGCTTCTTGCGCTTTGATGAGCTGGCGGAAGTGTGCGTGCACCGCGACCTGCTAGTGCTGTCCAGCACCCACGCAGAGGTCTTCATCCCGCGCTCCAAGACCGACCAGCTCTGGCGCGGAGCCTGGGTCGTGGTGGCCCGCACCGGTGGGGCCACCTGCCCGGTGGGGCTCGTGGAGCGGCTGCTGGCCATGGGCGGCTACCAGCTGGCACCCAGCACCCCGGACGAGGACGTGGGGCCCCTTCTGCGGCCGGTGCGCACCGGCCGCGGCGGGCAGCGGCTCCAGCGCCTGGTCGGCACAGCGGCCAACCCGGTGCACAGCACGTCCTACAGCACGTTCGCGCAGCGGCTGAAGACGCTCTTCGCCGCGGCTGGCCTCGCAGCGGACCTTACCTCGCACTCCATGCGCATCGGCGGCAACAGTGCCGCCGAGGAGCAAGGCATTCCCGCCTCGCTGCGCATGGCGCACGGCCGCTGGCTCTCCCCTGCCATGGTGGAGCTGTACACGCGGCGGCGCGCCGACGCCGCCATCGACCTGACGCAGCGCATTGCACCCCGCTGATCGCAAGTGACTCCTCTTATCTCTTCGGTCTGCAGTGTAAGTGCCATTTGTCAGCGTCGAAACCCTGGCCCCCTCTCAGCCTGGTTCGGCACCTCGGTCCGGTTACAGCTCAGCTTAGTTATAGCGGAGGCCGTTGGCCACCAGGCTAAACATATGCTTAGCTCCGGGGGGAGCGAAGCGAAGCGGAGCGACCACCGGGGCTGAGCAGGGTTTAGCATGGGGGCCGTAGAACGGCCGTAGCGGTCTTAAGCTCGCTCCTCTTCACAGTTCGGCATTCTGCCTCTCTGTTTAGAGTAGCTCACACCGCTTATTGAGCGGTCTTCTCAAGCCTTCCAAGACTCTGCACTGATTCCCCACCCATTCCGAGCCTCTCGGCTCGCCCCTCCCTCAGGCTGCTCGGTGCTGCGCGCGGCGTCTTCGTGGCGGTGCTTCTGGCGGCTTTGTGGAGCGGGTTGGGTTGGGCTTGGTGTGGTCTGAGCCGGACGGGGCGGTGGACGGGCGTATGCTCCCCGCCGTGATTCCCTGGGCCGGAGGAGGGTTTGGGGGGTTCGTTTCTGGTGCGGCGCCCAGGCTGCGGCAGGTTTTTTCCTTGTGCTCGGTTCCCGTTTTTCCCTGCCGCTCGTTTTGCCTGGTGCCTGTTCTTCTTTTTGCTATCGGGAATCCGAGTCGAGGCCACGGGGGCCGTTGGGGGGTTGTCTTGCGTGTTGCGGCGCCTCGTCTGGGCGCGCGCTGTGGCCTCGTGTTCTGTGGTCAGCCGTTGCTGCGGTTTGTTCCCTCGCGCGCTGCTCGCGCGTGCTGGGTCGTGGCTGTTGTGGCTGGTTCTTGCCCCGTGTGGCTCGCGCTCGCTCTGCGCGTGTGTGTGGGCTCCTCTGCAGTGTAAGTGCCATTTGTCAGCGTCGAAACCCTGGCCCCCTCTCAGCCTGGTTCGGCACCTCGGTCCGGTTACAGCTCAGCTTAGTTATAGCGGAGGCCGTTGGCCACCAGGCTAAACAGCGGTATGCCACTCATCACCCACGACAACACTAGTGCGCTGCGGCAGAAAGATTTCCAGAACGTCGCTTTCTCGCGCAGGCGATACCGCATTTTCCGCTGCGCCCTTGACTGGTCCCCGGATTCGAACTCGCCCGGGCCTTCCAGTTCTTCTTCAGGCCCACCTTCATGGTTCGTGGTTTTGGCTGTGTTCTCAGCAGCTCGACGGGCCTCCACTTGCGGATGGCGCGGCCCTGCTTGCTGCTGGTGTTGCTGCTGCTGCGGTGGCGGCGGCTGCGCTGCCGAAGTTGGCCCACCACTAGAGCCTTTGGCTGCTACCACGGCAGCGGCTGCGCGCAGCTGCGCATTGGGCGCTGGCTGTGGTCCTGGCTGCGGTGAGTTGGCGAAACTCAAAAATGGAATGCCAGAGCCCTTGTACTTGCTTGCAGAGTTTATAGGGATGCTGGCAGGGCGAAGGTCGGCTGGGCTAGACGTCCTATTTGTAGGCACAGTCGCTTGCTCTTCTTGAGCGAAAGATAGATAAGGAATCCCTGCCATTATACTTACAGTGATAGTCACTAATTAAGGTCCTTAATAACGCAGCCAGCGGTATAAGCAAACAGTTTGGACATTCGACATTCCTTGGCTCATTATGCCATGCCCACAAGAGACTGCTGGTCCAAAACCATCGTTTGCGGTTTCTAATAGCATCCATATGCAAGAGTGGGTATCACAAAATAGCAGCTCAGCTACTACCCGTTTCCGACCAATCGAGGGTTTCTGACGCCGACTCAGTCCGCGCCTAGTCAACGAGACATTGCGTTGCATGCGAGCTCAGTTCGCATAGATCTTTGCAATGTGTCGCAGCTCAGCTGCACACGAATTGTAGCGGCCGAAACTCAGTTCGCCATTATGCACCCCGTGCAGAAGCAACTAGCATGGAATCAGTCCTATGCCCGGATATTTGACCGCTAGCGCTCAGCGCTCTAGTGCCAGGAGCTGCGGCCCGCGTTGGAGCCGCCCGCGTGGCCCCCGCCCGGGTGGCCCCGGCCGGTGTTGCTGTAGCCACTGCGGCTCGCGCTGGGCCCCTGGTCGTTGTACGGGTCGTCATAGCCCCCGAAACCTTGCGGGCCCTTGAACTGCTGCCCGAACCCGTGGCGGCCGCGGCCTCCCGTGCCGCCGCCGCGCATGCGCTTCGCGCCAGAGCTGCCGTCGCCGCGGCCTCCGCTGCTGGCGCCCTTCGCTGTGACACCCGGCTCCGTCTCCGGGTGCACCCCTTTGCGCTTCTCAATCGCCTTGCGCACCGCCTTCGACCTGTCCTCGTCGACGATGTGCAGCTTGGGGTCTACGTCCTTGTTCGCGGGGGCTTCGCTGATGGGGCCCCGCAGCTGCCACAGATGCTGCTGGTAGACCTCGGTCTGCAGCTGCTTGCAGCCAGACGCGTCCTCCAGTGCCGCAACGCTGGCCAGGATGAAGCGCTGCGCGAAACCAAGCTGATCCTCAGCCTCCTGGACTGTCGCCCAATCTTTGGTCGCAATGCCGTCGTGCAGCAGGGCCTTTGCTATCAGGATGTACTTGCCCAGCTGCACGTGGATGTTGTCATAGGTCCAGTCCAGGAAAGTGTGGCGCTGCTGTTGCGATAGTGCGCTGCGAGACAAAATAGTGGTCGCCTTCGCCTCGGCTTGCTTTGTGAGCTCGTTGCGGCGCACTGCGTTGCTAGCTTGCGCCAGCGTCTTAATACGATCTTCTAATTCCTTAGCTTTAGCCTGAGCTTGCCTTTCTTGCTCCTGTAATTTTTCTTCGAAATGAGTCTTCAGTGCTTCGAGAGTCGTCATCGTTTGTAAAGATAGCAATAAAACGAGTAGAGTAATGATGCTACAACGGCGGATGCTTGCAAAGCAGACGCCGGAGGCTTAAGGCACTCCGTGCCAAGCCGTACGACTCATCGTCACAAGAACTAGCCGTCTCTGTCGGCCTACGGCCTCCTAGAGAAGCCGTCGCCTTGCATGCGTTCAAGCACGAAGGGGGGCACGGTTAGAAAGGCAAGCGACCAGGCAAAAGCGTGCGGCGCCTTGCGTGTTTAGGTCAGGGGGACGCATGCACGCATACAGGCACGAAGGGGGCCACGGGAAGCCAGGCAAGCGACCAGGCAAATGCGTGCGGCGCCTTGCGTGTTTAGGGTTAAGGGGACACGCATGCGTACAGGCACGAATGGGGGGCACGGTTAGAAAGGCAAGCGACCAGGCAACAGCGCGCGGCGCCCTGCGTGTTTAGGTCAGGGGGACCACGCACGCGTACCGGCACGAAGGGGGGCTCGGGTAGTCAGGCAAGCGACCAGGCGACAGCGTGCGGCGCCCTTCGTTTTTAGGTCTGGGGACGCATGCACGCATACAGGCACGAATGGGGGCACAGGTAGTCAGGCAAGCGACCAGGCAACAGCGTGCGGTACCCTGCGTTTTAAGGTCTGGGGACGCATGCACGCATTCAGGCACGAATGTTGGGGCACGGTAAGAAAGGCAAGCGACCAGGCAATGGCGCGCAGCGCCATGATTGTTAAGGATCGGGGGGACACGCAGGCATACAAGCACGAATGGGGGGCACGGTTAGAAAGGCAAGCGACCAGGCAAAAGCGTGCGGCGCCTTGCGTGTTTAGGTCAGGGGGACCACGCACGCGTACCGGCACGAAGGGGGGCACGGGTAGTCAGGCAAGCGACCAGGCAACAGCGTGCGGCGCCCTGCGGTTTTAGGTCTGGGGACGCATGCACGCATACAGGCACGAATGGGGGGCACGGGAAGCCAGGCTAGCGATCAGGCAAAAGCGTGCGGCGCCCTGCGTTTTTAGGTCAGGGGGACGCATGCACGCATACAGGCACGAAGGGGGGCACGGGAGTTCAGGCAAACGATCAGGCAACAGCGCGCAGCGCCCTGCGTGTTTAGGTCTGGGGACGCATGCACGCATACAGGCACGAGGGGGGGCACGGGAAGCCAGGCAAGCGACCAGGCAACAGCGTGCGGCGCCCTGCATTTTAGGTCAGGGGACGCGTGCACGCATTCAGGCACGAAGGGGGGCACGGGAAGTCAGGCAAACGACCAGGCAACAGCGCGCAGCGCCCTGCGTTTTTAGGTCTGGGGACGCATGCACGCATACAGGCACGAAGGGGGGCACGGGAAGCCAGGCAAACGACCAGGCAAAAGATTGCGGCGCCTTGCGTGTTTAGGGTTAGAGGGACACGCATGCATACAGGCACGAATGGCGGGGCACGGTAAGAAAGGCAAGCGACCAGGCAACAGCTTGCGGCGCCCTGCATTTTTAGGTTTGAGGGACTTGCATGCGTACAGGCACAAAGGGGGGCACGGGAAGCCAGGCTAGCGATCAGGCAACAGCGTGCGGTACCCTGCGTGTTAAGGACTGGGGACGCATGCACGCATACAGGCACGAAGGGGGGGCACGGGAAGTCAGGCAAGCGACCAGGCAAGAGCGTGCGGCGCCTTGCTTGTTTAGGTCTGGGGACGCATGCACGCATACAGGCACGAAGGGAGGCACGGGAAGCCAGGCAAGCGACCAGGCAAAAGCATGCGGCGCCTTGCGTGTTTAGGGTTAGGGGGACACGCATGCATACAGGCACGAATGGGGGGCTCGGGAAGTCAGGCAAACGACCAGGCAACAGCGCGCAGCGCCCTGCGTGTTTAGGTTTGAGGGACTTGCATGCGTACAGGCACGAATGGGGGGCACGGGAAGCCAGGTAAGCGACCAGGCAACAGCGCGCGGCGCCCTGCGTGTTTAGGTCTAGGGGACCACGCACGCGTACCGGCACGAAGGGGGGCTCGGGTAGTCAGGCAAGCGACCAGGCGACAGCGTGCGGCGCCCTGCATTTTTAGGTCTGGGGACGCATGCACGCATACAGGCACGAATGGGGGGCACGGGAAGGCAGGCTGGCGATCAGGCAACAGCGAGCGGTACCCTGCGTTTTTAGGTCAGGGGGACGCATGCACGCATACAGGCACGAATGTTGGGGCACGGTAAGAAAGGCAAGCGACCAGGCAATGGCGCGCAGCGCCATGATTGTTAAGGATCGGGGGGACACGCAGGCATACAAGCACGAAGGGGGGCACGGTTAGAAAGGCAAGCGACCAGGCAAAAGCGTGCGGCGCCATGATTGTTTAGGTCAGGGGACGCATGCACGCATACAGGCACGAAGGGGGGCAGGGGAAGCCAGGCAAGCGACCAGGCAAAAGCATGCAGCGCCTTGCGTGTTTAGGGTTAGGGGGACACGCATGCATACAGGCACGAATGGGGGGCTCGGGAAGTCAGGCAAGCGACCAGGCAAAAGCGTGCGGCGCCCTGCATTTTTAGGTTTGAGGGACCTGCATGCGTACAGGCACGAATGGGGGGCACGGCAAGCCAGGCAAGCGACCAGGCAAAAGCGTGCGGCGCCTTGCGTGTTTAGGTCAGGGGGACCACGCACACGTACCGGCACGAAGGGGGGCACGGGTAGTCAGGCAAGCGACCAGGCAACAGCGTGCGGCGCCCTGCATTTTTAGGTTTGAGGGACTTGCATGCGTACAGGCACAAAGGGGGGCACGGGAAGCCAGGCTAGCGATCAGGCAACACCGTGCGGTACCCTGCGTGTTTAGGTCTGGGGACGCATGCACGCATACAGGCACGAAGGGGGGCACGGGAAGCCAGGCAAGCGACCAGGCAAAATCTTGCGGCGCCTTGCGTGTTTAGGTCTGGGGACGCATGCACGCATACAAGCACGAATGTTGGGGCACGGGAAGCCAGGCAAGCGACCAGGCAAATGCGTGCGGCGCCATGATTGTTTAGGTCAGGGGACGCATGCACGCATTCAGGCACGAAGGGGGCACGGGAAGCCAGGAAAGCGACCAGGCAAATGCGTGCGGCGCCATGATTGTTTAGGTCAGGGGACGCATGCACGCATACAGGCACGAAGATGGGCACGGGAAGCCAGGCAAGCGACCAGGCAAAAGCGTGCGGCGCCTTGCGTGTTTAGGTCTGGGGACGCATGCATGCGTACAGGCACAAAGGGGGGCACGGCAAGCCAGGCAAGCGACCAGGCAACAGCGTGCGGCGCCCTGCGTGTTTAGGTCTGCGGACTCATGCATGCATACAGGCACGAAGGGGGGCAGGGGAAGCCAGGCAAGCGACCAGGCAAAAGCATGCAGCGCCTTGCGTGTTTAGGGTTAGGGGGACACGCATGCATACAGGCACGAATGGGAGGCTCGGGAAGTCAGGCAAACGACCAGGCAACAGCGCGCAGCGCCCTGCATTTTTAGGTTTGAGGGACTTGCATGCGTACAGGCACGAATGGGGGGCACGGCAAGCCAGGCAAGCGACCAGGCAAAAGCGTGCGGCGCCTTGCGTGTTTAGGTCAGGGGGACCACGCACGCGTACCGGCACGAACGGGGGCTCGGGTAGTCAGGCAAGCGACCAGGCGACAGCGTGCGGCGCCCTGCGGTTTTAGGTCTGGGGACGCATGCACGCATACAGGCACGAATGGGGGGCACGGGAAGCCAGGCTAGCGATCAGGCAACAGCGTGCGGTACCCTGCGTTTTTAGGTCAGGGGGACGCATGCACGCATACAGGCACGAATGTTGAGGCACGGTAAGAAAGGCAAGCGACCAGGCAATGGTGCGCAGCGCCATGATTGTTAAGGATCGGGGGGACACGCAGGCATACAAGCACGAAGGGGGGCACGGTTAGAAAGGCAAGCGACCAGGCAAAAGCGTGCGGCGCCATGATTGTTTAGGTCAGGGGACGCATGCACGCATACAGGCACGAAGGGGGGCAGGGGAAGCCAGGCAAGCGACCAGGCAAAAGCATGCAGCGCCTTGCGTGTTTAGGGTTAGGGGGACACGCATGCATACAGGCACGAATGGGGGGCACGGGAAGTCAGGCAAGCGACCAGGCAAAAGCGTGCGGCGCCCTGCAGTTTTAGGTTTGAGGGACTTGCATGCGTACAGGCACGAATGGGGGGCACGGGAAGCCAGGTAAGCGACCAGGCAACAGCGCGCGGCGCCCTGCGTGTTTAGGTCTAGGGGACCACGCACGCGTACCGGCACGAAGGGGGGCTCGGGTAGTCAGGCAAGCGACCAGGCGACAGCGTGCGGCGCCCTGCGTGTTTAGGTCTGGGGACGCATGCACGCATACAGGCACGAATGGGGGGCACGGGAAGGCAGGCTGGCGATCCGGCAACAGCGAGCGGTACCCTGCGTGTTTAGGTCAGGGGGACGCATGCACGCATACAGGCACGAATGTTGGGGCACGGTAAGAAAGGCAAGCGACCAGGCAATGGCGCGCAGCGCCATGATTGTTAAGGATCGGGGGGACACGCAGGCATACAAGCACGAAGGGGGGCACGGTTAGAAAGGCAAGCGACCAGGCAAAAGCGTGCGGCGCCATGATTGTTTAGGTCAGGGGACGCATGCACGCATACAGGCACGAAGGGGGGCAGGGGAAGCCAGGCAAGCGACCAGGCAAAAGCATGCAGCGCCTTGCGTGTTTAGGGTTAGGGGGACACGCATGCATACAGGCACGAATGGGGGGCTCGGGAAGTCAGGCAAGCGACCAGGCAAAAGCGTGCGGCGCCCTGCATTCTTAGGTTTGAGGGACCTGCATGCGTACAGGCACGAATGGGGGGCACGGCAAGCCAGGCAAGCGACCAGGCAAAAGCGTGCGGCGCCATGATTGTTTAGGTCAGGGGACGCATGCACGCATACAGGCACGAAGGGGGGCAGGGGAAGCCAGGCAAGCGACCAGGCAAAAGCATGCAGCGCCTTGCGTGTTTAGGGTTAGGGGGACACGCATGCATACAGGCACGAATGGGGGGCTCGGGAAGTCAGGCAAGCGACCAGGCAAAAGCGTGCGGCGCCCTGCATTTTTAGGTTTGAGGGACTTGCATGCGTACAGGCACGAATGGGGGGCACGGGAAGCCAGGTAAGCGACCAGGCAACAGCGCGCGGCGCCCTGCGTGTTTAGGTCTAGGGGACCACGCACGCGTACCGGCACGAACGGGGGCTCGGGTAGTCAGGCAAGCGACCAGGCGACAGCGTGCGGCGCCCTGCGGTTTTAGGTCTGGGGACGCATGCACGCATACAGGCACGAATGGGGGGCACGGGAAGCCAGGCTAGCGATCAGGCAACAGCGTGCGGTACCCTGCGTTTTTAGGTCAGGGGGACGCATGCACGCATACAGGCACGAATGTTGAGGCACGGTAAGAAAGGCAAGCGACCAGGCAATGGTGCGCAGCGCCATGATTGTTAAGGATCGGGGGGACACGCAGGCATACAAGCACGAAGGGGGGCACGGTTAGAAAGGCAAGCGACCAGGCAAAAGCGTGCGGCGCCATGATTGTTTAGGTCAGGGGACGCATGCACGCATACAGGCACGAAGGGGGGCAGGGGAAGCCAGGCAAGCGACCAGGCAAAAGCATGCAGCGCCTTGCGTGTTTAGGGTTAGGGGGACACGCATGCATACAGGCACGAATGGGGGGCACGGGAAGTCAGGCAAGCGACCAGGCAAAAGCGTGCGGCGCCCTGCAGTTTTAGGTTTGAGGGACTTGCATGCGTACAGGCACGAATGGGGGGCACGGGAAGCCAGGTAAGCGACCAGGCAACAGCGCGCGGCGCCCTGCGTGTTTAGGTCTAGGGGACCACGCACGCGTACCGGCACGAAGGGGGGCTCGGGTAGTCAGGCAAGCGACCAGGCGACAGCGTGCGGCGCCCTGCGTGTTTAGGTCTGGGGACGCATGCACGCATACAGGCACGAATGGGGGGCACGGGAAGGCAGGCTGGCGATCCGGCAACAGCGAGCGGTACCCTGCGTGTTTAGGTCAGGGGGACGCATGCACGCATACAGGCACGAATGTTGGGGCACGGTAAGAAAGGCAAGCGACCAGGCAATGGCGCGCAGCGCCATGATTGTTAAGGATCGGGGGGACACGCAGGCATACAAGCACGAAGGGGGGCACGGTTAGAAAGGCAAGCGACCAGGCAAAAGCGTGCGGCGCCATGATTGTTTAGGTCAGGGGACGCATGCACGCATACAGGCACGAAGGGGGGCAGGGGAAGCCAGGCAAGCGACCAGGCAAAAGCATGCAGCGCCTTGCGTGTTTAGGGTTAGGGGGACACGCATGCATACAGGCACGAATGGGGGGCTCGGGAAGTCAGGCAAGCGACCAGGCAAAAGCGTGCGGCGCCCTGCATTCTTAGGTTTGAGGGACCTGCATGCGTACAGGCACGAATGGGGGGCACGGCAAGCCAGGCAAGCGACCAGGCAAAAGCGTGCGGCGCCATGATTGTTTAGGTCAGGGGACGCATGCACGCATACAGGCACGAAGGGGGGCAGGGGAAGCCAGGCAAGCGACCAGGCAAAAGCATGCAGCGCCTTGCGTGTTTAGGGTTAGGGGGACACGCATGCATACAGGCACGAATGGGGGGCTCGGGAAGTCAGGCAAGCGACCAGGCAAAAGCGTGCGGCGCCCTGCATTTTTAGGTTTGAGGGACTTGCATGCGTACAGGCACGAATGGGGGGCACGGGAAGCCAGGTAAGCGACCAGGCAACAGCGCGCGGCGCCCTGCGTGTTTAGGTCTAGGGGACCACGCACGCGTACCGGCACGAAGGGGGGCTCGGGTAGTCAGGCAAGCGACCAGGCGACAGCGTGCGGCGCCCTGCGTGTTTAGGTCTGGGGACGCATGCACGCATACAGGCACGAATGGGGGGCACGGGAAGGCAGGCTGGCGATCCGGCAACAGCGTGCGGTACCCTGCGTTTTTAGGTCAGGGGGACGCATGCACGCATACAGGCACGAATGTTGAGGCACGGTAAGAAAGGCAAGCGACCAGGCAATGGTGCGCAGCGCCATGATTGTTAAGGATCGGGGGGACACGCAGGCATACAAGCACGAAGGGGGGCACGGTTAGAAAGGCAAGCGACCAGGCAAAAGCGTGCGGCGCCATGATTGTTTAGGTCAGGGGACGCATGCACGCATACAGGCACGAAGGGGGGCAGGGGAAGCCAGGCAAGCGACCAGGCAAAAGCATGCAGCGCCTTGCGTGTTTAGGGTTAGGGGGACACGCATGCATACAGGCACGAATGGGGGGCACGGGAAGTCAGGCAAGCGACCAGGCAAAATCTTGCGGCGCCCTGCAGTTTTAGGTTTGAGGGACTTGCATGCGTACAGGCACGAATGGGGGGCACGGGAAGCCAGGTAAGCGACCAGGCAACAGCGCGCGGCGCCCTGCGTGTTTAGGTCTAGGGGACCACGCACGCGTACCGGCACGAAGGGGGGCTCGGGTAGTCAGGCAAGCGACCAGGCGACAGCGTGCGGCGCCCTGCGTGTTTAGGTCTGGGGACGCATGCACGCATACAGGCACGAATGGGGGGCACGGGAAGGCAGGCTGGCGATCCGGCAACAGCGAGCGGTACCCTGCGTGTTTAGGTCAGGGGGACGCATGCACGCATACAGGCACGAATGTTGGGGCACGGTAAGAAAGGCAAGCGACCAGGCAATGGCGCGCAGCGCCATGATTGTTAAGGATCGGGGGGACACGCAGGCATACAAGCACGAAGGGGGGCACGGTTAGAAAGGCAAGCGACCAGGCAAAAGCGTGCGGCGCCATGATTGTTTAGGTCAGGGGACGCATGCACGCATACAGGCACGAAGGGGGGCAGGGGAAGCCAGGCAAGCGACCAGGCAAAAGCATGCAGCGCCTTGCGTGTTTAGGGTTAGGGGGACACGCATGCATACAGGCACGAATGGGGGGCACGGGAAGTCAGGCAAGCGACCAGGCAAAAGCGTGCGGCGCCCTGCAGTTTTAGGTTTGAGGGACTTGCATGCGTACAGGCACGAATGGGGGGCACGGGAAGCCAGGTAAGCGACCAGGCAACAGCGCGCGGCGCCCTGCGTGTTTAGGTCTAGGGGACCACGCACGCGTACCGGCACGAAGGGGGGCTCGGGTAGTCAGGCAAGCGACCAGGCGACAGCGTGCGGCGCCCTGCGTGTTTAGGTCTGGGGACGCATGCACGCATACAGGCACGAATGGGGGGCACGGGAAGGCAGGCTGGCGATCCGGCAACAGCGAGCGGTACCCTGCGTGTTTAGGTCAGGGGGACGCATGCACGCATACAGGCACGAATGTTGGGGCACGGTAAGAAAGGCAAGCGACCAGGCAATGGCGCGCAGCGCCATGATTGTTAAGGATCGGGGGGACACGCAGGCATACAAGCACGAAGGGGGGCACGGTTAGAAAGGCAAGCGACCAGGCAAAAGCGTGCGGCGCCATGATTGTTTAGGTCAGGGGACGCATGCACGCATACAGGCACGAAGGGGGGCAGGGGAAGCCAGGCAAGCGACCAGGCAAAAGCATGCAGCGCCTTGCGTGTTTAGGGTTAGGGGGACACGCATGCATACAGGCACGAATGGGGGGCACGGGAAGTCAGGCAAGCGACCAGGCAAAAGCGTGCGGCGCCCTGCAGTTTTAGGTTTGAGGGACTTGCATGCGTACAGGCACGAATGGGGGGCACGGGAAGCCAGGTAAGCGACCAGGCAACAGCGTGCGGCGCCATGATTGTTTAGGTCTAGGGGACCACGCACGCGTACCGGCACGAAGGGGGGCTCGGGTAGTCAGGCAAGCGACCAGGCGACAGCGTGCGGCGCCCTGCGTGTTTAGGTCTGGGGACGCATGCACGCATACAGGCACGAATGGGGGGCACGGGAAGGCAGGCTGGCGATCCGGCAACAGCGAGCGGTACCCTGCGTGTTTAGGTCAGGGGGACGCATGCACGCATACAGGCACGAATGTTGGGGCACGGTAAGAAAGGCAAGCGACCAGGCAATGGCGCGCAGCGCCATGATTGTTAAGGATCGGGGGGACACGCAGGCATACAAGCACGAAGGGGGGCACGGTTAGAAAGGCAAGCGACCAGGCAAAAGCGTGCGGCGCCATGATTGTTTAGGTCAGGGGACGCATGCACGCATACAGGCACGAAGGGGGGCAGGGGAAGCCAGGCAAGCGACCAGGCAAAAGCATGCAGCGCCTTGCGTGTTTAGGGTTAGGGGGACACGCATGCATACAGGCACGAATGGGGGGCTCGGGAAGTCAGGCAAGCGACCAGGCAAAAGCGTGCGGCGCCCTGCATTCTTAGGTTTGAGGGACCTGCATGCGTACAGGCACGAATGGGGGGCACGGCAAGCCAGGCAAGCGACCAGGCAAAAGCGTGCGGCGCCATGATTGTTTAGGTCAGGGGACGCATGCACGCATACAGGCACGAAGGGGGGCTCGGGTAGTCAGGCAAGCGACCAGGCGACAGCGTGCGGCGCCCTGCGTGTTTAGGTCTGGGGACGCATGCACGCATACAGGCACGAATGGGGGGCACGGGAAGGCAGGCTGGCGATCCGGCAACAGCGAGCGGTACCCTGCGTGTTTAGGTCAGGGGGACGCATGCACGCATACAGGCACGAATGTTGGGGCACGGTAAGAAAGGCAAGCGACCAGGCAATGGCGCGCAGCGCCATGATTGTTAAGGATCGGGGGGACACGCAGGCATACAAGCACGAAGGGGGGCACGGTTAGAAAGGCAAGCGACCAGGCAAAAGCGTGCGGCGCCATGATTGTTTAGGTCAGGGGACGCATGCACGCATACAGGCACGAAGGGGGGCAGGGGAAGCCAGGCAAGCGACCAGGCAAAAGCATGCAGCGCCTTGCGTGTTTAGGGTTAGGGGGACACGCATGCATACAGGCACGAATGGGGGGCTCGGGAAGTCAGGCAAGCGACCAGGCAAAAGCGTGCGGCGCCCTGCATTCTTAGGTTTGAGGGACCTGCATGCGTACAGGCACGAATGGGGGGCACGGCAAGCCAGGCAAGCGACCAGGCAAAAGCGTGCGGCGCCATGATTGTTTAGGTCAGGGGACGCATGCACGCATACAGGCACGAAGGGGGGCAGGGGAAGCCAGGCAAGCGACCAGGCAAAAGCATGCAGCGCCTTGCGTGTTTAGGGTTAGGGGGACACGCATGCATACAGGCACGAATGGGGGGCTCGGGAAGTCAGGCAAGCGACCAGGCAAAAGCGTGCGGCGCCCTGCATTTTTAGGTTTGAGGGACTTGCATGCGTACAGGCACGAATGGGGGGCACGGGAAGCCAGGTAAGCGACCAGGCAACAGCGCGCGGCGCCCTGCGTGTTTAGGTCTAGGGGACCACGCACGCGTACCGGCACGAACGGGGGCTCGGGTAGTCAGGCAAGCGACCAGGCGACAGCGTGCGGCGCCCTGCGGTTTTAGGTCTGGGGACGCATGCACGCATACAGGCACGAATGGGGGGCACGGGAAGCCAGGCTAGCGATCAGGCAACAGCGTGCGGTACCCTGCGTTTTTAGGTCAGGGGGACGCATGCACGCATACAGGCACGAATGTTGAGGCACGGTAAGAAAGGCAAGCGACCAGGCAATGGCGCGCAGCGCCATGATTGTTAAGGATCGGGGGGACACGCAGGCATACAAGCACGAAGGGGGGCACGGTTAGAAAGGCAAGCGACCAGGCAAAAGCGTGCGGCGCCATGATTGTTTAGGTCAGGGGACGCATGCACGCATACAGGCACGAAGGGGGGCAGGGGAAGCCAGGCAAGCGACCAGGCAAAAGCATGCAGCGCCTTGCGTGTTTAGGGTTAGGGGGACACGCATGCATACAGGCACGAATGGGGGGCTCGGGAAGTCAGGCAAGCGACCAGGCAAAAGCGTGCGGCGCCCTGCAGTTTTAGGTTTGAGGGACTTGCATGCGTACAGGCACGAATGGGGGGCACGGGAAGCCAGGTAAGCGACCAGGCAACAGCGCGCGGCGCCCTGCGTGTTTAGGTCTAGGGGACCACGCACGCGTACCGGCACGAAGGGGGGCTCGGGTAGTCAGGCAAGCGACCAGGCGACAGCGTGCGGCGCCCTGCGTGTTTAGGTCTGGGGACGCATGCACGCATACAGGCACGAATGGGGGGCACGGGAAGGCAGGCTGGCGATCCGGCAACAGCGAGCGGTACCCTGCGTGTTTAGGTCAGGGGGACGCATGCACGCATACAGGCACGAATGTTGGGGCACGGTAAGAAAGGCAAGCGACCAGGCAATGGCGCGCAGCGCCATGATTGTTAAGGATCGGGGGGACACGCAGGCATACAAGCACGAAGGGGGGCACGGTTAGAAAGGCAAGCGACCAGGCAAAAGCGTGCGGCGCCATGATTGTTTAGGTCAGGGGACGCATGCACGCATACAGGCACGAAGGGGGGCAGGGGAAGCCAGGCAAGCGACCAGGCAAAAGCATGCAGCGCCTTGCGTGTTTAGGGTTAGGGGGACACGCATGCATACAGGCACGAATGGGGGGCTCGGGAAGTCAGGCAAGCGACCAGGCAAAAGCGTGCGGCGCCCTGCATTCTTAGGTTTGAGGGACCTGCATGCGTACAGGCACGAATGGGGGGCACGGCAAGCCAGGCAAGCGACCAGGCAAAAGCGTGCGGCGCCATGATTGTTTAGGTCAGGGGACGCATGCACGCATACAGGCACGAAGGGGGGCAGGGGAAGCCAGGCAAGCGACCAGGCAAAAGCATGCAGCGCCTTGCGTGTTTAGGGTTAGGGGGACACGCATGCATACAGGCACGAATGGGGGGCTCGGGAAGTCAGGCAAGCGACCAGGCAAAAGCGTGCGGCGCCCTGCATTTTTAGGTTTGAGGGACTTGCATGCGTACAGGCACGAATGGGGGGCACGGGAAGCCAGGTAAGCGACCAGGCAACAGCGCGCGGCGCCCTGCGTGTTTAGGTCTAGGGGACCACGCACGCGTACCGGCACGAAGGGGGGCTCGGGTAGTCAGGCAAGCGACCAGGCGACAGCGTGCGGCGCCCTGCGTGTTTAGGTCTGGGGACGCATGCACGCATACAGGCACGAATGGGGGGCACGGGAAGGCAGGCTGGCGATCCGGCAACAGCGAGCGGTACCCTGCGTTTTTAGGTCAGGGGGACGCATGCACGCATACAGGCACGAATGTTGGGGCACGGTAAGAAAGGCAAGCGACCAGGCAATGGCGCGCAGCGCCATGATTGTTAAGGATCGGGGGGACACGCAGGCATACAAGCACGAAGGGGGGCACGGTTAGAAAGGCAAGCGACCAGGCAAAAGCGTGCGGCGCCATGATTGTTTAGGTCAGGGGACGCATGCACGCATACAGGCACGAAGGGGGGCAGGGGAAGCCAGGCAAGCGACCAGGCAAAAGCATGCAGCGCCTTGCGTGTTTAGGGTTAGGGGGACACGCATGCACGCATACAGGCACGAATGGGGGGCTCGGGAAGTCAGGCAAGCGACCAGGCAAAAGCGTGCGGCGCCCTGCATTCTTAGGTTTGAGGGACCTGCATGCGTACAGGCACGAATGGGGGGCACGGCAAGCCAGGCAAGCGACCAGGCAAAAGCGTGCGGCGCCTTGCGTGTTTAGGTCAGGGGGACCACGCACACGTACCGGCACGAAGGGGGGCACGGGTAGTCAGGCAAGCGACCAGGCAACAGCGTGCGGCGCCCTGCATTTTTAGGTTTGAGGGACTTGCATGCGTACAGGCACGAATGGGGGGCACGGGAAGCCAGGCTAGCGATCAGGCAACACCGTGCGGTACCCTGCGTGTTTAGGTCTGGGGACGCATGCACGCATACAGGCACGAAGGGGGGCTCGGGTAGTCAGGCAAGCGACCAGGCAAAATCTTGCGGCGCCTTGCGTGTTTAGGTCTGGGGACGCATGCACGCATACAGGCACGAAGGGGGGCACGGGAAGCCAGGCAAGCGACCAGGCAAATGCGTGCGGCGCCTTGCGTGTTTAGGTTGAGGGACTTGCATGCGTACAGGCACGAAGGGGGGCACGGGAAGCCAGGCAAGCGACCAGGCAAAATCTTGCGGCGCCTTGCGTGTTTAGGTCAGGGGACGCATGCATGCATACAAGCACGAATGTTGGGGCACAGGAAGCCAGGCAAGCGACCAGGCAAAAGCGTGCGGCGCCATGATTGTTTAGGTCAGGGGACGCATGCACGCATACAGGCACGAAGGGGGGCACGGCAAGTCAGGCAAGCGACCAGGCAACAGCGCGCAGCGCCCTGCGTGTTTAGGTCTGGGGAAGCATGCACGCATACAGGCACGAAGATGGGCACGGGAAGCCAGGCAAGCGACCAGGCAAAAGTGTGCGGCGCCTTGCGTGTTTAGGTCTGGGGACGCATGCATGCGTACAGGCACAAAGGGGGGCACGGCAAGCCAGGCAAGCGACCAGGCAACAGCGTGCGGCGCCCTGCGTGTTTAGGTCTGCGGACTCATGCACGCATACAGGCACGAAGGGGGGCAGGGGAAGCCAGGCAAGCGACCAGGCAAAAGCATGCAGCGCCTTGCGTGTTTAGGGTTAGGGGGACACGCATGCATACAGGCACGAATGGGGGGCTCGGGAAGTCAGGCAAGCGACCAGGCAAAAGCCTGCGGCGCCCTGCATTTTTTAGGTTTGAGGGACTTGCATGCGTACAGGCACGAATGGGGGGCACGGGAAGCCAGGCAAGCGACCAGGCAAAAGCGTGCGGCGCCCTGCGTGTTTAGGTCTAGGGGACCACGCACGCGTACCGGCACGAACGGGGGCTCGGGTAGTCAGGCAAGCGACCAGGCGACAGCGTGCGGCGCCCTGCGTGTTTAGGTCTGGGGACGCATGCACGCATACAGGCACGAATGGGGGGCACGGGAAGCCAGGCTAGCGATCAGGCAACAGCGTGCGGTACCCTGCGTTTTTAGGTCAGGGGGACGCATGCACGCATACAGGCACGAATGTTGAGGCACGGTAAGAAAGGCAAGCGACCAGGCAATGGTGCGCAGCGCCATGATTGTTAAGGATCGGGGGGACACGCAGGCATACAAGCACGAAGGGGGGCACGGTTAGAAAGGCAAGCGACCAGGCAAAAGCGTGCGGCGCCATGATTGTTTAGGTCAGGGGACGCATGCACGCATACAGGCACGAAGGGGGGCAGGGGAAGCCAGGCAAGCGACCAGGCAAAAGCATGCAGCGCCTTGCGTGTTTAGGGTTAGGGGGACACGCATGCATACAGGCACGAATGGGGGGCTCGGGAAGTCAGGCAAGCGACCAGGCAAAAGCGTGCGGCGCCCTGCATTCTTAGGTTTGAGGGACTTGCATGCGTACAGGCACGAATGGGGGGCACGGCAAGCCAGGCAAGCGACCAGGCAAAAGCGTGCGGCGCCTTGCGTGTTTAGGTCTGGGGGACCACGCACGCGTACCGGCACGAAGGGGGGCACAGGTAGTCAGGTAAGCGACCAGGCAACAGCGTGCGGCGCCCTGCATGTTTAGGTTTGAGGGACTTGCATGCGTACAGGCACAAAGGGGGGCACGGGAAGCCAGGCTAGCGATCAGGCAACACCGTGCGGTACCCTGCGTGTTTAGGTCAGGGGGACGCATGCACGCATACAGGCACGAAGGGGGGCACGGGAAGCCAGGCAAGCGACCAGGCAAAATCTTGCGACGCCTTGCGTGTTTAGGTCTGGGGACGCATGCACGCATACAGGCACGAAGGGGGGGCACGGGAAGCCAGGCAAGCGACCAGGCAAATGCGTGCGGCGCCTTGCGTGTTTAGGTTGAGGGACTTGCATGCGTACAGGCACGAATGGGGGGCACGGGAAGCCAGGCAAGCGACCAGGCAAAATCTTGCGGCGCCTTGCGTGTTTAGGTCAGGGGACGCATGCATGCATACAAGCACGAATGTTGGGGCACAGGAAGCCAGGCAAGCGACCAGGCAAAAGCGTGCGGCGCCATGATTGTTTAGGTCAGGGGACGCATGCACGCATACAGGCACGAAGGGGGGCACGGCAAGTCAGGCAAGCGACCAGGCAACAGCGCGCAGCGCCCTGCGTGTTTAGGTCTGCGGACTCATGCATGCATACAGGCACGAAGGGGGGCAGGGGAAGCCAGGCAAGCGACCAGGCAAAAGCATGCAGCGCCTTGCGTGTTTAGGTCAGGGGACGCATGCATGCATACAGGCACGAATGTTGGGGCACGGGAAGCCTGGCAAGCGACCAGGCAAAAGCGTGCGGCGCCATGATTGTTTAGGTCAGGGGACGCATGCACGCATTCAGGCACGAAGGGGGGCACGGGAAGTCAGGCAAGCGACCCGGCAACAGCGCGCAGCGCCCTGCGTGTTTAGGTCAGGGGGACGCATGCACGCATACAGGCACGAAGGGGGGCACGGGAAGCCAGGCAAGCGACCAGGCAAAAGCGTGCGGCGCCTTGCGTGTTTAGGTCTGGGGACGCATGCATGCGTACAGGCACGAAGGGGGGCACGGGAAGCCAGGCAAGCGACCAGGCAACAGCGTGCGGCGCCCTGCGTGTTTAGGTCTGTGGACTCATGCACGCATACAGGCACGAAGGGGGGCAGGGGAAGCCAGGCAAGCGACCAGGCAAAAGCATGCAGCGCCTTGCGTGTTTAGGGTTAGGGGGACACGCATGCATACAGGCACGAATGGGGGGCTCGGGAAGTCAGGCAAGCGACCAGGCAAAAGCGTGCGGCGCCCTGCATTTTTAGGTTTGAGGGACTTGCATGCGTACAGGCACGAATGGGGGGCACGGCAAGCCAGGCAAGCGACCAGGCAAAAGCGTGCGGCGCCTTGCGTGTTTAGGTCAGGGGGACCACGCACGCGTACCGGCACGAACGGGGGCTCGGGTAGTCAGGCAAGCGACCAGGCAAAAGCGTGCGGCGCCCTGCGTGTTTAGGTCTGGGGACGCATGCACGCATACAGGCACGAATGGAGGGCACGGGAAGCCAGGCTAGCGATCAGGCAACAGCGTGCGGTACCCTGCGTTTTTAGGTCAGGGGGACGCATGCACGCATACAGGCACGAATGTTGGGGCACGGTACGAAAGGCAAGCGACCAGGCAAAAGCATGCAGCGCCTTGCGTGTTTAGGGTTAGGGGGACACGCATGCATACAGGCACGAATGGGGGGCTCGGGAAGTCAGGCAAGCGACCAGGCAAAAGCGTGCGGCGCCCTGCATTTTTAGGTTTGAGGGACTTGCATGCGTACAGGCACGAATGGGGGGCACGGCAAGCCAGGCAAGCGACCAGGCAAAAGCGTGCGGCGCCTTGCGTGTTTAGGTCAGGGGGACCACGCACGCGTACCGGCACGAAGGGGGGCTCGGGTAGTCAGGCAAGCGACCAGGCAAAAGCGTGCGGGGCCCTGCGTGTTTAGGTCTGGGGACGCATGCACGCATACAGGCACGAATGGGGGGCACGGGAAGCCAGGCTAGCGATCAGGCAACAGCGTGCGGTACCCTGCGTTTTTAGGTCAGGGGGACGCATGCACGCATACAGGCACGAATGTTGGGGCACGGTAAGAAAGGCAAGCGACCAGGCAAAAGCATGCAGCGCCTTGCGTGTTTAGGGTTAGGGGGACACGCATGCATACAGGCACGAATGGGGGGCTCGGGAAGTCAGGCAAGGGACCAGGCAAAAGCGTGTGGCGCCCTGCAGTTTTAGGTTTGAGGGACTTGCATGCGTACAGGCACGAATGGGGGGCACGGCAAGCCAGGCAAGCGACCAGGCAAAAGCGTGCGGCGCCTTGCGTGTTTAGGTCAGGGGGACCACGCACACGTACCGGCACGAAGGGGGGCACGGGTAGTCAGGCAAGCGACCAGGCAACAGCTTGCGGCGCCCTGCATTTTTAGGTTTGAGGGACTTGCATGCGTACAGGCACAAAGGGGGGCACGGGAAGCCAGGCTAGCGATCAGGCAACACCGTGCGGTACCCTGCGTTTTTAGGTCAGGGGGACGCATGCACGCATACAGGCACGAAGGGGGGCACGGGAAGCCAGGCAAGCGACCAGGCAAAATCTTGCGGCGCCTTGCGTGTTTAGGTCTGGGGACGCATGCACGCATACAGGCACGAAGGGGGGCACGGGAAGCCAGGCAAGCGACCAGGCAAATGCGTGCGGCGCCTTGCGTGTTTAGGTTGAGGGACTTGCATGCGTACAGGCACGAATGGGGGGCACGGGAAGCCAGGCAAGCGACCAGGCAAACGCGTGCTGTGCCTTGCGTGTTTAGGTCAGGGGACGCATGCATGCATACAAGCACGAATGTTGGGGCACGGGAAGCCAGGCAAGCGACCAGGCAAAAGCGTGCGGCGCCATGATTGTTTAGATCAGGGGACGCATGCATGCATACAGGCACGAAGGGGGGCACGGGAAGTCAGGCAAGCGACCAGGCAACAGCGCGCAGCGCCCTGCGTGTTTAGGTCTGGGGACGCATGCACGCATACAGGCACGAAGGGGGGCACGGGAAGCCAGGCAAGCGACCAGGCAAAAGCGTGCGGCGCCTTGCGTGTTTAGGTCTGGGGACGCATGCATGCGTACAGGCACAAAGGGGGGCACGGCAAGCCAGGCAAGCGACCAGGCAACAGCGTGCGGCGCCGTGCGTGTTTAGGTCTGCGGACTCATGCACGCATACAGGCACGAAGGGGGGCACGGGAAGCCAGGCAAGCGACCAGGCGACAGCGTGCGGCGCCCTGCGTGTTTAGGTCTGGGGGACCACGCACGCGTACAGGCACGAATGGGGGGCACGGGAAGCCAGGCAAGCGACCAGGCGACAGCGTGCGGCGCCCTGCGTGTTTAGGTCTGGGGACGCATGCACGCATACAGGCACGAATGGGGGGCACGGGAAGCCAGGCTAGCGATCAGGCAAAAGCGTGCGGCGCCCTGCGTGTTTAGGTTGAGGGACTTGCATGCGTACAGGCACGAATGGGGGGCACGGGAAGCCAGGCAAGCGACCAGGCAAACGCGTGCTGTGCCTTGCGTGTTTAGGTCAGGGGACGCATCACTCCCCTGCAAAACTCGATGCCCGCAGATACCCCTCGGTGTGACCAGGGCACGCGTCTACGCTACAGGCCCGCTTCCCCCACCGCTGTGTTCACCAGGTGTGCCCGAAAGCGCAGCACAGCGACAGCTTGGGTTACGCACGAGGTAAATGCCAAAACCCACAGCGCCAAAAGCCTGGGTGCGCCACGTCGCAGCAGTGGTGGGGCCTCTCGGCGCAAAAGCACTCGAAAGCGATGGCGCCCCGACGCGGCCAGCTAACAACGCGTACACTAGGGGCATGGCTATCCTGTATTGGTGACGGCAGTCATGACAACAAGCGTGTGTGGAAATGGCAGGGGGCGCGCGCAAGCCAATTTTTACACCGCCGTAGCGAGGTTACACCGCAAATTAGTACCACATATATCGTATGAGCCCTAGGGGCCAGCAAATGGCGGCAGCAGTAAGCTGCAGATAAAGTCAAGCGCGACGGGTCACACCCCAGAACCGAGCACAGCTTTTTCACAGTTTCTAATACAGCGCAGAAAACTATACAGACGGACTCCCTAAGGGGGCGCGTAGGGCCATGTGAGCAAACTCGACTGTAATCTGAACCGTTCTCAGGCTAGGAAGCGAGTTTGAGCGTGCGGGCAAGAGCTAATTGTATAGGGAGGCAAGGACAGGGCGCACAGCTTCAGTGGGTGCGCAAACGTGGTCACGACTCTTGCAGCACAGTGCATGCATGCATACAAGCACGAATGTTGGGGCACGGGAAGCCAGGCAAGCGACCAGGCAAAAGCGTGCGGCGCCATGATTGTTTAGGTCAGGGGACGCATGCACGCATTCAGGCACGAAGGGGGGCACGGGAAGTCAGGCTGGCGATCAGGCAACAGCGCGCAGCGCCCTGCGTGTTTAGGTCTGGGGACGCATGCACGCATACAGGCACGAAGGGGGGCACGGGAAGCCAGGCAAGCGACCAGGCAAAAGCATGCGGCGCCTTGCGTGTTTAGGTCTGGGGACGCATGCATGCGTACAGGCACAAAGGGGGGCACGGCAAGCCAGGCAAGCGACCAGGCAACAGCGTGCGGCGCCGTGCGTGTTTAGGTCTGCGGACTCATGCACGCATACAGGCACGAAGGGGGGCACGGGAAGACAGGCAAGCGACCAGGCAAAAGCGCGCGGCGCCCTGCGTTTTTAGGTCTGGGGGACCACGCACGCGTACAGGCACGAATGGGGGGCACGGGAAGCCAGGCAAGCGACCAGGCGACAGCGTGCGGCGCCCTGCGTGTTTAGGTCTGGGGACGCATGCACGCATACAGGCACGAATGGGGGGCACGGGAAGCCAGGCTAGCGATCAGGCAAAAGCGTGCGGCGCCCTGCGTTTTTAGGTCAGGGGGACGCATGCACGCATACAGGCACGAATGTTGGGGCACGGGAAGTCAGGCAAACGACCAGGCAACAGCGCGCAGCACCATGATTGTTAAGGATCTGGGGGACACGCAGGCATACAAGCACGAAGGGGGGCACGGTTAGAAAGGCAAGCGACCAGGCAAAAGCGTGCGGCGCCATGATTGTTTAGGTCAGGGGACGCATGCACGCATACAGGCACGAAATGGGGGCACGGGAAGTCAGGCAAACGACCAGGCAACAGCGCACAGCGCCCTGCGTGTTTAGGTCTGGGGACGCATGCACGCATACAGGCACGAATTGGGGGCACGGGAAGCCAGGCAAGCGACCAGGCAAAAGCGTGCGGCGCCTTGCGTGTTTAGGTCTGGGGACGCATGCATGCGTACAGGCACAAAGGGGGGCACGGCAAGCCAGGCAAGCGACCAGGCAAATGCGTGCGGCGCCTTGCGTGTTTAGGTTGAGGGACTTGCATGCGTACAGGCACGAATGGGGGGCACGGGAAGCCAGGCAAGCGACCAGGCAAACGCGTGCTGTGCCTTGCGTGTTTAGGTCAGGGGACGCATGCATGCATACAAGCACGAATGTTGGGGCACGGGAAGCCAGGCAAGCGACCAGGCAAAAGCGTGCGGCGCCATGATTGTTTAGGTCAGGGGACGCATGCACGCATTCAGGCACGAAGGGGGGCACGGGAAGTCAGGCAAGCGACCAGGCAACAGCGCGCAGCGCCCTGCGTGTTTAGGTCTGGGGACGCATGCACGCATACAGGCACGAAGGGGGGCACGGGAAGCCAGGCAAGCGACCAGGCAAAAGCGTGCGGCGCCTTGCGTGTTTAGGTCTGGGGACGCATGCATGCGTACAGGCACAAAGGGGGGCGCGGCAAGCCAGGCAAGCGACCAGGCAACAGCGTGCGGCGCCGTGCGTGTTTAGGTCTGCGGACTCATGCACGCATACAGGCACGAAGGGGGGCACGGGAAGACAGGCAAGCGACCAGGCAAAAGCGCGCGGCGCCCTGCGTTTTTAGGTCTGGGGGACCACGCACGCGTACAGGCACGAATGGGGGGCACGGGAAGCCAGGCAAGCGACCAGGCGACAGCGTGCGGCGCCCTGCGTGTTTAGGTCTGGGGACGCATGCACGCATACAGGCACGAATAAGGGGCACGGGAAGCCAGGCAAGCGATCAGGCAAAAGCGTGCGGCGCCCTGCGTTTTTAGGTCAGGGGGACGCATGCACGCATACAGGCACGAATGTTGGGGCACGGGAAGTCAGGCAAACGACCAGGCAACAGCGCGCAGCACCATGATTGTTAAGGATCTGGGGGACACGCAGGCATACAAGCACGAAGGGGGGCACGGTAAGAAAGGCAAGCGACCAGGCAAAAGCGTGTGGCGCCATGATTGTTTAGGTCTGGGGACGCATGCATGCGTACAGGCACAAAGGGGGGCACGGCAAGCCAGGCAAGCGACCAGGCAACAGCGTGCGGCGCCGTGCGTGTTTAGGTCTGCGGACTCATGCACGCATACAGGCACGAAGGGGGGCACGGGAAGACAGGCAAGCGACCAGGCGACAGCGTGCGGCGCCCTGCGTTTTTAGGTCTGGGGGACCACGCACGCGTACAGGCACGAATGGGGGGCACGGGAAGCCAGGCAAGCGACCAGGCGACAGCGTGCGGCGCCCTGCGTGTTTAGGTCTGGGGACGCATGCACGCATACAGGCACGAATGGGGGCACGGGAAGCCAGGCTAGCGATCAGGCAAAAGCGTGCGGCGCCCTGCGTTTTTAGGTCAGGGGGACGCATGCACGCATACAGGCACGAATGTTGGGGCACGGGAAGTCAGGCAAACGACCAGGCAACAGCGCGCAGCACCATGATTGTTAAGGATCTGGGGGACACGCAGGCATACAAGCACGAAGGGGGGCACGGTTAGAAAGGAAAGCGACCAGGCAAAAGCGTGTGGCGCCATGATTGTTTAGGTCTGGGGACGCATGCACGCATACAGGCACGAATTGGGGGCACGGGAAGTCAGGCAAACGACCAGGCAACAGCGCACAGCGCCCTGCGTGTTTAGGTCTGGGGACGCATGCACGCATACAGGCACGAAGGGGGGCACGGGAAGCCAGGCAAGCGACCAGGCAAAATCATGCGGCGCCTTGCGTGTTTAGGGTTAGGGGGACACGCATGCATACAGGCACGAATGGGGGGCACGGGAAGTCAGGCAAACGACCAGGCAACAGCGCGCAGCGCCCTGCATTTTCAGGTTTGAGGGACTTGCATGCGTACAGGCACGAATGGGGGGCACGGCAAGCCAGGCAAGCGACCAGGCAAAAGCGTGCGGCGCCTTGCGTGTTTAGGTCAGGGGGACCACGCACGCGTACCGGCACGAACGGGGGCACGGGTAGTCAGGCAAGCGACCTGGCGACAGCGTGCGGCGCCCTGCGTGTTTAGGTCTGGGGACGCATGCACGCATACAGGCACGAATGGGGGGCACGGGAAGCCAGGCTAGCGATCAGGCAACAGCGTGCGGTACCCTGCGTTTTTAGGTCAGGGGGACGCATGCACGCATATAGGCACGAATGTTGGGGCACGGTAAGAAAGGCAAGCGACCAGGCAACAGCGCGCAGCGCCATGATTGATAAGGATCGGGGGGACACGCAGGCATACAAGCACGAAGGGGGGGCACGGGAAGCCAGGCAAGCGACCAGGCAATGGCGCGCAGCGCCATGATTGTTTAGGTCAGGGGACGCATGCACGCATACAGGCACGAATTGGGGGCACGGGAAGTCAGGCATACGACCAGGCAACAGCGCGCAGCGCCCTGCGTGTTTAGGTCTGTGGACTCATGCACGCATACAGGCACGAAGGGGGGCAGGGGAAGCCAGGCAAGCGACCAGGCAAAAGCATGCAGCGCCTTGCGTGTTTAGGGTTAGGGGGACACGCATGCATACAGGCACGAATGGGGGGCTCGGGAAGTCAGGCAAGCGACCAGGCAAAAGCGTGCGGCGCCCTGCATTTTTAGGTTTGAGGGACTTGCATGCGTACAGGCACGAATGGGGGGCACGGCAAGCCAGGCAAGCGACCAGGCAAAAGCGTGCGGCGCCTTGCGTGTTTAGGTCAGGGGGACCACGCACGCGTACCGGCACGAACGGGGGCTCGGGTAGTCAGGCAAGCGACCAGGCAAAAGCGCGCAGCGCCCTGCGTGTTTAGGTCTGGGGACGCATGCACGCATACAGGCACGAATGGGGGGCACGGGAAGCCAGGCAAGCGACCAGGCAAAAGCATGCGGCGCCTTGCGTGTTTAGGGTTAGGGGGACACGCATGCATACAGGCACGAATGGGGGGCACGGGAAGCCAGGCAAGCGACCAGGCAAAAGCGTGCGGCGCCCTGCATTTTTAGGTTTGAGGGACTTGCATGCGTACAAGCACGAATGGGGGGCACGGGAAGCCAGGCAAGCGACCAGGCAAAAGCGTGCGGCGCCTTGCGTGTTTAGGTCTGGGGGACCACGCACGCGTACCGGCACGAAGGGGGGCACAGGTAGTCAGGTAAGCGACCAGGCAACAGCGCGCAGCGCCCTGCGTGTTTAGGGGCGGGGACGCATGCACGCATACAGGCACAAAGGGGGGCACGGGAAGCCAGGCAAGCGACCAGGCAAAAGCATGCGGCGCCTTGCGTGTTTAGGGTTAGGGGGACACGCATGCATACAGGCACGAAGGGGGGCACGGGAAGACAGGCAAGCGACCAGGCAAAAGCGCGCGGCGCCCTGCGTTTTTAGGTCTGGGGGACCACGCACGCGTACAGGCACGAATGGGGGGCACGGGAAGCCAGGCAAGCGACCAGGCGACAGCGTGCGGCGCCCTGCGTGTTTAGGTCTGGGGACGCATGCACGCATACAGGCACGAATGGGGGGCTCGGGTAGTCAGGCAAGCGACCTGGCAAAAGCGTGCGGCGCCCTGCGTTTTTAGGTCAGGGGGACGCATGCACGCATACAGGCACGAATGTTGGGGCACGGGAAGTCAGGCAAACGACCAGGCAACAGCGCGCAGCACCATGATTGTTAAGGATCTGGGGGACACGCAGGCATACAAGCACGAAGGGGGGCACGGTTAGAAAGGCAAGCGACCAGGCAAAAACGTGTGGCGCCATGATTGTTTAGGTCAGGGGACGCATGCACGCATACAGGCACGAAATGGGGGCACGGGAAGTCAGGCAAACGACCAGGCAACAGCGCACAGCGCCCTGCGTGTTTAGGTCTGGGGACGCATGCACGCATACAGGCACGAATTGGGGGCACGGGAAGCCAGGCAAGCGACCAGGCAAAAGCGTGCGGCGCCTTGCGTGTTTAGGTCTGGGGACGCATGCATGCGTACAGGCACAGAGGGGGGGCCCGGCAAGCCAGGCAAGCGACCAGGCAAATGCGTGCGGCGCCTTGCGTGTTTAGGTTGAGGGACTTGCATGCGTACAGGCACGAATGGGGGGCACGGGAAGCCAGGCAAGCGACCAGGCAAACGCGTGCTGTGCCTTGCGTGTTTAGGTCAGGGGACGCATGCATGCATACAAGCACGAATGTTGGGGCACGGGAAGCCAGGCAAGCGACCAGGCAAAAGCGTGCGGCGCCATGATTGTTTAGGTCAGGGGACGCATGCACGCATTCAGGCACGAAGGGGGGCACGGGAAGTCAGGCAAGCGACCAGGCAACAGCGCGCAGCGCCCTGCGTGTTTAGGTCTGGGGACGCATGCACGCATACAGGCACGAATGTTGGGGCACGGTAAGAAAGGCAAGCGACCAGGCAACAGCGCGCAGCGCCATGATTGATAAGGATCGGGGGGACACGCAGGCATACAAGCACGAAGGGGGGGCACGGGAAGCCAGGCAAGCGACCAGGCAATGGCGCGCAGCGCCATGATTGTTTAGGTCAGGGGACGCATGCACGCATACAGGCACGAATTGGGGGCACGGGAAGTCAGGCATACAACCAGGCAACAGCGCGCAGCGCCCTGCGTGTTTAGGTCTGGGGACGCATGCACGCATACAGGCACAAAGGGGGGCACGGGAAGCCAGGCAAACGACCAGGCAAAAGCATGCGGCGCCTTGCGTGTTTAGGGTTAGGGACGCATGCACGCATACAGGCACGAATGGGGGGCACGGGAAGCCAGGCAAGCGACCAGGCAAAAGCGTGCGGCGCCCTGCATTTTTAGGTTTGAGGGACTTGCATGCGTACAAGCACGAATGGGGGGCACGGGAAGCCAGGCAAGCGACCAGGCAAAAGCGTGCGGCGCCCTGCATTTTTAGGTTTGAGGGACTTGCATGCGTACAAGCACGAATGGGGGGCACGGGAAGCCAGGCAAGCGACCAGGCAAAAGCGTGCGGCGCCTTGCGTGTTTAGGTCTGGGGGACCACGCACGCGTACCGGCACGAAGGGGGGCACAGGTAGTCAGGTAAGCGACCAGGCAACAGCGCGCAGCGCCCTGCGTGTTTAGGTCTGGGGACGCATGCACGCATACAGGCACAAAGGGGGGCACGGGAAGCCAGGCAAGCGACCAGGCAAAAGCATGCGGCGCCTTGCGTGTTTAGGGTTAGGGGGACACGCATGCATACAGGCACGAATGGGGGGCACGGGAAGCCAGGCAAGCGACCAGGCAAAAGCGTGCGGCGCCCTGCATTTTTAGGTTTGAGGGACTTGCATGCGTACAAGCACGAATGGGGGGCACGGGAAGCCAGGCAAGCGACCAGGCAAAAGCGTGCGGCGCCTTGCGTGTTTAGGTCTGGGGGACCACGCACGCGTACCGGCACGAAGGGGGGCACAGGTAGTCAGGTAAGCGACCAGGCAACAGCGCGCAGCGCCCTGCGTGTTTAGGGGCGGGGACGCATGCACGCATACAGGCACAAAGGGGGGCACGGGAAGCCAGGCAAGCGACCAGGCAAAAGCATGCGGCGCCTTGCGTGTTTAGGGTTAGGGGGACACGCATGCATACAGGCACGAAGGGGGGCACGGGAAGACAGGCAAGCGACCAGGCAAAAGCGCGCGGCGCCCTGCGTTTTTAGGTCTGGGGGACCACGCACGCGTACAGGCACGAATGGGGGGCACGGGAAGCCAGGCAAGCGACCAGGCGACAGCGTGCGGCGCCCTGCGTGTTTAGGTCTGGGGACGCATGCACGCATACAGGCACGAATGGGGGGCTCGGGTAGTCAGGCAAGCGACCTGGCAAAAGCGTGCGGCGCCCTGCGTTTTTAGGTCAGGGGGACGCATGCACGCATACAGGCACGAATGTTGGGGCACGGGAAGTCAGGCAAACGACCAGGCAACAGCGCGCAGCACCATGATTGTTAAGGATCTGGGGGACACGCAGGCATACAAGCACGAAGGGGGGCACGGTTAGAAAGGCAAGCGACCAGGCAAAAACGTGTGGCGCCATGATTGTTTAGGTCTGGGGACGCATGCACGCATACAGGCACGAATTGGGGGCACGGGAAGTCAGGCAAACGACCAGGCAACAGCGCACAGCGCCCTGCGTGTTTAGGTCTGGGGACGCATGCACGCATACAGGCACGAAGGGGGGCACGGGAAGCCAGGCAAGCGACCAGGCAAAATCATGCGGCGCCTTGCGTGTTTAGGGTTAGGGGGACACGCATGCATACAGGCACGAATGGGGGGCACGGGAAGCCAGGCAAGCGACCAGGCAAAAGCGTGCGGCGCCCTGCATTTTTAGGTTTGAGGGACTTGCATGCGTACAGGCACGAATGGGGGGCACGGGAAGCCAGGCAAGCGACCAGGCAACAGCGCGCGGCGCCCTGCGTGTTTAGGTCAGGGCGACCACGCACGCGTACCGGCACGAAGGGGGGCTCGGGTAGTCAGGCAAGCGACCTGGCGACAGCGTGCGGCGCCCTGCGTGTTTAGGTCTGGGGACGCATGCACGCATACAGGCACGAATGGGGGGCACGGGAAGCCAGGCTAGCGATCAGGCAACAGCGTGCGGTACCCTGCGTTTTTAGGTCAGGGGGACGCATGCACGCATATAGGCACGAATGTTGGGGCACGGTAAGAAAGGCAAGCGACCAGGCGACAGCGTGCGGCGCCATGATTGATAAGGATCGGGGGGACACGCAGGCATACAAGCACGAAGGGGGGGCACGGGAAGCCAGGCAAGCGACCAGGCAATGGCGCGCAGCGCCATGATTGTTTAGGTCAGGGGACGCATGCACGCATACAGGCACGAATTGGGGGCACGGGAAGTCAGGCACACGACCAGGCAACAGCGCGCAGCGCCCTGCGTGTTTAGGTCTGGGGACGCATGCACGCATACAGGCACAAAGGGGGGCACGGGAAGCCAGGCAAGCGACCAGGCAAAAGCATGCGGCGCCTTGCGTGTTTAGGGTTAGGGGGACACGCATGCATACAGGCACGAATGGGGGGCACGGGAAGCCAGGCAAGCGACCAGGCAAAAGCGTGCGGCGCCCTGCATTTTTAGGTTTGAGGAACTTGCATGCGTACAGGCACGAATGGGGGGCACGGGAAGCCAGGCAAGCGACCAGGCAACAGCGCGCGGCGCCCTGCGTGTTTAGGTCAGGGCGACCACGCACGCGTACCGGCACGAAGGGGGGCTCGGGTAGTCAGGCAAGCGACCAGGCGACAGCGTGCGGCGCCCTGCGTGTTTAGGTCTGGGGACGCATGCACGCATACAGGCACAAAGGGGGGCACGGGAAGCCAGGCAAGCGACCAGGCAACAGCGTGCGGTACCCTGCGGTTTTAGGTCAGGGGGACGCATGCACGCATACAGGCACGAATGTTGGGGCACGGTAAGAAAGGCAAGCGACCAGGCAATGGCGCGCAGCGCCATAATTGTTAAGGATCGGGGGGACACGCAGGCATACAAACACGAAGGGGGGCACGGTTAGAAAGGCAAGCGACCAGGCAATGGCGCGCAGCGCCATGATTGTTTAGGTCTGGGGACGCATGCACGCATACAGGCACGAAGGGGGGCACGGGAAGCCAGGCAAGCGACCAGGCAAAAGCATGCGGCGCCTTGCGTGTTTAGGGTTAGGGGGACACGCATGCATACAGGCACGAATGGGGGGCTCGGGTAGTCAGGCAAGCGACCAGGCGACAGCGTGCGGCGCCCTGCATTTTTAGGTTTGAGGGACT